>WBNH01004186.1:166103-287957 GCA_013401255.1 Urocolius indicus | reverse complement strand
TGCATTAAATTATTTTCTGTTTTCTTCCCCAAGCTGAATAGCCTGGTCTGTTTTGTCCTGCACCTTAAGCGGTAATTTAGCTGCCCTTTAGCAATCCTCAGGTGTTTGGTACTTGAGGCTAATTGTGGTTTTTTGTTCCCTGATGGGCCTAAACCACGACAGATTTGTATCCAGCCTCTCACTACCCCCCACTCCCCGCCCAGTCCTACTTTAAGCAGGAAAGCTAACTACACCTATAGAGCTTTTTCCCAATACTTTCTTCTATAAGAAAAAATCATTGATTCCTAATGGAATTTATCAAGAACTGAATATTATGGGGTTTAAATTTTACAGGAAAGTAATAAAATATTTCTCAATTTTGGTTTTTTTTTTTGCAAGATGTAGAGGAAGGCTGAATATCACCTGTCAGTGTAGCACATCGGTGTAGAAAGGCATGTACTGAGACTGAAGAACCAGGTAACAAGAAATATATTTGTCTGTGATGAATTGTGTGACAAGGAAAACCAGTGAAATGAGTTCACTGTCAAGCCAGTATGTCATTTAATAGTAAATTAACTTGGAAATATTTTCTGTTACACATTTAAAATGCTCTTATTTTAATAAGACAATCAACTCTGGAAATTATTTAGGAGTTTCATAAGCTGCTGCAGCTATCCTGAATATTCTCTTCTGGTGGCATTGCATCCTGATTCCCTGCTCTTATAGGAGGCAAAGTGAGATTCTTAATTTCCTGTAGCTAGTAAAAAAATCTTACTTAAACTATTTAACACACACATTGTATGTGCAATATACCATGCCCTAAGTCTTGTGACAAAAATAAAGCATGTTTATTTATGGGGGAAAATGTTCTCATTTCTTTCTGAGAATGAAATCCTCCACTTTCAGCTGTATTTTTCCTCTCATCTTACTGGAAAAGAGCCTCTTTTCCATGAAAGAAAATATTTAGAATTTACTATACAGCTCTCTAACAGAGAGTTTGCTTTTGACAGTGGTTAATGAAGCCCTGATAGTAACTAATTAAGCTGTAAACATGTATTTAGTGAGGAAGTGAATGATATTGAGAGAACCTCTTCCCTTGACTGCTTATGTTGGATCTATGTTCTTTAAGTTATTGGGAGACAGAAGCATTACTGAAGAAAACTGGATAATCCACATGACTCTTCCCAACGTGCATTTCTATTAAAATTATGCTATTATTAAAATAATATCAACAACAACAATAATAGATGGGGACCCTGACCTGCCATCCTTGCAGGGATGACACCCTGGCAATCCTGACTTAGGATGGCACTTCCAGGCTGCTAGATTTATTGCAGGAAGACAGGAAATGCTGTAGAGTGCTGGGACAGCGGGGATGGCAAGCACACAGGAGAGTGGGCAGGAAGCCAGAAAACTTTAGTCATTAGAGCTGACTAAACCCAATTGTCCTTGCAGAATTTTGCTTGATTGGCATTTTTCTGATTGAAAATTAGTGTCTATGTCTGTTCAGGACAATCTTGCTTTTGAACAAAGAGCATCTTCTATGCCAGGCTGGATTTGTCACTTCACTTTCTGTGCTCGTTAGAGTAGGATTGCAGGTTCCTTCAGTATGGCAGCAAAGAGCACCTGGTACCCTCCACTGAGATCCTGAGACGCCACTTCAGGAAACTGGGCTAGTCACAGCATTTTCTGACTCAAATCTAGATTTCTTCTTCCTCACTTCACCAGAAGGCTGTATTGCCATTTAGCGAGATCTTGACCAGTTGGAGAATTGGGCAGAGAAGAATCTCATGAGGTTCAACAAGGACAAGTGCAGAGTCATGGGAAGGAACAACTCCATGGACCAGTGTCCTGGGTTTGGCCAGGATAGAATTAACTCTCCCCAGCTGCTGCTGGGGGGTGTGGCCAGGCTGTTCAATCCCATGTGACATCATGCTCAGGATATAAGGGCAGCAGCTGGGCCGGGGCAGTGCTGTGGCCAGTGTGGGAACTGTGGTTCTGCTGTCGGGCTGAGCATGGTGAGCAGTTACATTGGGCATTGCTCCTTTTTCTTTGTCCTTTGGCCATCATTGTGACTGCCAACTCATTGTGGTGTTCTATTAAACTGTCCTTATCTTAACCCAGAAAGTTCTACAACTCTCTCTTGATTCTCCTCCCCATCCTGCTGAGTTGGGGAGGAGTAACTGGGTGGTTTGGTTATTGTGCAGTTAGGGCTAAACCACCACAACCAGTACAGGCTGAGGATTGACCTGCTGGGGAGCAGCTCTGAGGAGAGAAACCTGGGGATTCTGGTTAACAGCAAACTAACCATGAGCCAGAAATTTGCCCTTGTGGCCAAGAAGGCCAATGGCATCCTGGGATGCATCAATAAGAGTCTGGCCAGCAGGTCGAGGGAGGTCCTTCTCCCCCTCTACTCTGCCCTGGTGAGACCTCATCTGGAGTCCTGTGTCTAGTTCTGGGCTCCTCAGCTCAAGAGGGAGAGGTAACTTCTGGAGAGAGTCCAGCGCAGGACCATCAAGATGATCAAGGGACTGGAACATCTTTCATACAAGGAAAGGCTGCGGGAACTGAGGCTGTTTAGTCTGGAGAGGAGACTGCGAGGGGATCTCATTAATATTTACAAATATTGAAATGGTGGGTGTCAGGAGGTTGGGACATCGCTTTTTTTTGTTGTATCCAGTGACAGGACAAGGGATAATGGAAAGAAGTTGGAACACAAAAAGTTCCACTTAAACATAAGGACTGTGAGGGTGTGAGGAGCCCTGGCACAGGCTGCCCAGGGAGGGTGTGGAGTCTCCTCTGAAGGTTTTCAAGACTGGCCTAGAGGGATTCCAGTTTGACCTGATCTAGGTGGACCTGCTTAAGCAGGGGGATTGGACTAGATGATCTTTCGTGATCCTTTCCAATCCCTACCATTCTGTGATTCTGTAGAGACAGACTAGTCTATTGGTCCATCTTGTTGAGCTTGTATTTTCTAATTTCACTCTGAAAATGTCTGAATTACAGATTTTACTTTTTTTTTTTTTTTTTTTTACTGCAGTCTGACAATACACTGTGACATCTCTGTGGTGTGTATGGTGAAAGGTATCTTAAAAAACACCATCTTTGTTTTGTTTTGTAAGTGTTCAAGAGGAACAGTATTTACTGTTACTCTCTGTGACACCATTGCCACCATTAATGAAGCCACCTCTTGCTCTGTGGAGATTTGTATCCTGTTTCTCCGAAAAGTGGCTTCTATTTATTTAGCTATTTATTTATTTATAGCAGATCTAGTTATAGTGACTGTCTTGTTTCCTTTGCCTTGCCTTTTAAGCATGGACTTTTGATTACATCTTTGTCACCTCTAACATATGAAAAGCCATTTACAGCATTGGTGACATGTCGACAATAATGCCTTTCCCTCCTGCTCTTCAGAGAGACTGCCAGAAGGGATTGTATTTGAGGGACATCAAGTTTTTTGATGATCACTTTTAATATAGGCAGATGAACAGAAATTCCCTTTACTGTTTGACCCCAGGGGAAAAAAAGAACAATATATACTATGGTGACTGAATAGAATTAATCTTTATATACTTTATTGTTGATTTTGTCTCTCCCTCCTTATTTTAATAAGAGCTTTGCACATTTCTTTGAGGAAACTTACTGATGATTTATTGGTTTCTGCAAATTTTCTAGTGCAAATTATGCTTTGTGTTATGATTTGCTTTACCTCAGATCTTTTCCCAAGTTTTCTAATTGGAATTTCAATTCTTAAAAAGATGAAAATACTTTTCTGTATTTTCTAACTTATTTGCCAATGCTTGCTAACTGACAATAGCAAATTAACAGGTAGAAAAATCAGCTTGAAAACTTTGCTTGGACAAAGCATGAGAAGGCTAGGACGTTGGGAGAGTCTTGCCTGCTCATTTCTCACCATTTGTGCTCCAAACACCACAACAGGCTGTACAACTTACTACTATGCCAAAATGAGCTACTCCATCCATATGGGCCCAGCTAGCAAACACAGTATGTATCAGAAACATTGGACTTACTGCCCATGCACAGATTACCTGTGCCACATATTCACAGCATGTTCTTGGGTCAGATTCCATTCTGGAGGATATGCAAAAGGCTAAGCTTGGACATGAGGTGTAACTGAATTTTTTAAGCCTTTTCTCTAATTGAGAGTTTCTATTCCATTCCATCTGAGGTTTGATTTATAATTTGGTCATACCTTAATCACTGGACAGAAAATCTGCAATATTTGCTTTCATATATACTGCAACTGCTGCAGAGCCAGAACTAATAGAAATGGAAATCTGCTAGCTTCAGTAGTGAAAAAGAAAACCTTGGAGAACACGTAGGGTTAATATCAGTAGTGTTGCAGTGGAATGAGGCATTTGCTGCCTTTCAAATAATGGGAAAATGCCAAATGAACATGATTGTCAGTAGACAATTCTCTGCTTGTTTTTCTTTAGAAAGATTTATTTTCTTCTGACAAATCAAAGAAAAAATCCAATACCGTCACATCAACAGCTAATAGGAAGCAGCAGAAAATCAAGTTGCCAAAATCAAGTTTATGTCCCTTCAGAATCAAGGATTATTGAATCATGCAAAGAGACAGCATTGAAGCAGCAGAATGCAGAAGTTCTCTAGAAGAAAAGTAAAACCACGGAGATTTACTTTCCTCCCATTCACAAGGTCAACACACACAGACTGTCCTCTGCTGTTTCAGTGTAATTTCTCCATGAGAGCTGCTCAGTCAGGTGTAGTGAAACAAAGCAGCATTAACTGCAGTGTTATGAAAATATTTTTGCTTATGGAAACATGCATTTTTCATAAGCAAATGTAAGGTAAATTGGGATAGTAAACCCATGGATTAAGGTTAATAATGCCTTTTTTATACAGCTTGCATAAATTCCTCTGTCAACATGTGGCCTGTACAGAAAGGGGTGGTGCATTCTTTTGTATTCACTCTGTCTTGTTTTCCTGTGGCTGTGTAGGTCTTGCCTTTTCCTGGGCTGTAGCTATGAGAGGTGCAGAGATTAAGTTTAGCATTTCTGCTAGCATCTTAGCAGGGAGAGAAGGCTCCTTCACTGGCTGACCTGGGAATATGCTGGTTCAGAAAGAGCCATAAAACTATAAATAATCTTTTTGTAGCGGCAAGGGATGTCAGAACTGCATTTAGTGTGGTGCTTTGTTCTGCTCAGGTGGTTTCAGACGGGTAGTGACAGAGAAGGCAATCCGTCAGTCCTGCCATGGCCCTGTGGTGAAGGGTGAGAAGGGCTGGAGGGGAGGCAAGAATGTATTTATGCAGGTAAGTCAGGCAAGTAGTGCTGGTGAGAGCTACAGCCCACTGGAAATCTGCATCAGGAGAGTAGCCCAAAACCAGTTCTATGGGTGAGACAGGGAACACCTCCAAATAGGCTGTTTATGATCCTGAAGATTGTGTCATAAATCAGGAAGAACTGAAAATTGCTGTATTAGAAAGTGAAGACCAGTGGAAAGAAGCATTGTGCAAGGACACAGTAGGAAGACAAAAGGAGGTTTGTCCTCAGGTCATTTAATTTTAATCTATCCATCCCAGCATATTTATATCTTCTTGCTTTAAAAGGTTACCTTGGTCTAGTTTTCCATATGTTTCATTTTAATGAAACCAGGCTTTGCAGATTGGAAGTCTTTGGTGCCTTTTGGTCTTCAAATGGTGAAGCGGTTCCCCCCTGATGTACTGTCCAGTTTCAGGTCTTGTAATTTATGGAAATCAGAGGAGAATAATATATATTGTAATATGTCCAGTAGTTTAGAATTTCACTCTTAAAATGGAATGGTAAAACTAAAAAGCAGACTTCAGTAAAAAGCCCCAAACCGCTGAAATATAGTGCCTTCTAATTTTGTTCCTCTGGCATATGCTGGTGCAAAGATTTAAGACAATCTTATTACTTCGGTTCAGAAAAACAAGAAGTAGCACAATGCAAGAGATCTCAGAGTGGAGAAATTATAGTAACAGAGCTTTGGCAAATGTCATTTTGATTTTTTGAAAGTCAAATATGTCTAAACACTGTAACTGGGATAGTCAGTGAAAATAGACTGTGAGATAACGGAAATGCTTTCCTATGATCCCCCCATCGCAGCTAAAAGAAACAGGGCCAGCATTCAGTTTACGTATTCTCCTCCTACCAAGTAGATTCATCACTTCCTTCTTGGTCTTCATAAATATGCGAGAGTATGAACTGAAATAGAGAAGCACTCTTCTGCAGAAAGCGTATGATTTTTTTTCAAGCTATAGCTATGATCCTCAGGGCATTGTCAATGTCACAGGACTTGGGTTTGTGCTGCGATTACTTGGATGTTTTGTTTTCATGTTCTCGTTTCAATTTCATAAGAAATTAAAATGTATTTCAAAATAGTTATCTTCATAGCTGTGTGTCTTTAAATCAGAACTGATAAGCAAAGTAACTGTTGGGGGAAATGCTGGCATCAAATTCACCAGATACTTCAGTTTTGTCTCTGTGCACCCACAATTTAACTTAAAACTTTCCCTCCTGATGGATAATACATATTAACCTCCATTTTTTTTCTGGTTAAGACCAAAGATAAATGCGTCTTCTTAATATCAACACTGTTTTGACAATTAAGTTACCCATAGATATATATTTAACCTCTTAGTGTGCCACAAGGAGGCTTGTCAATGACTTCTAAATATCTATTTTGTTTTGCTAGAGTGTGTGTTAGAGCCTTTAGCTTTGCTTTGTGTTTGAATAAATGTTATAAAAGTGGGAAGAACATTGATGACATTGAACATTTTAGCTCCAGGGTTTGACACTCTAAATCTGGCTAAAATCTAAATTCTTTAATGTTTATTTATTTGTGCTGACAAAAAAGAAAAAAAAAAAATACAGTGAGCTGGAATTCTAAATGCTCACTGAAATGCAACAGCACAGTAACTTGCTTGCTTCAGCTATGATCCTTTGTGTTTCCCTGGATGTTTAAATAAAAGAATTTTTGTCTCTCCTATAGCATTTTGCTAGCTAGTGATTGAGAACCTTTTGGAGAAACTGTGTAACACAGCAGGAGGTTATTCAGATCTTATTTTTACTATTAATTTTTAAGCCAAATGGTTACAGTTAATGACAGATTTAGGGAAGGCTGGTAGCTGCTTTGTAGTTTTTGGTTATCAAGACCTGCAGTGTCAACCACCAGACGCCACTGTCCTAATCACAGGGGCGTGCTTCTTATCGTGTTTTCCTCCAGAACTCCCATTCTAATAATGAAAGTGCCAAGTAACATATTTCTCTATTGTAAAGTAACGATTTCTGATTTGACAAGTGGAGATGAAAGTCAAATATTTTTAGGCAGCAAGGGAGTTCGATATGCTGCTTGTTTGACATTACTGAGGCATTCAGCTGGTGATGTTCCTGCATAATAACTAGTTAAATGTGAAAAAGTTTGGTGAAAATCTAGATAAACATTCGTTTCTTAAGATTTGAGTCTTGAGCTAGTCATAGGAGTGTCGAGACCACCTGGGAAATGGAAGTGATTATGCTGAGCCTTAGAAAAGTGCTCTGATCTTTTTGGGTGGAAAGTGTTGTGGTTAACACAGATCAGGATTAGTCCCATTGGGGCAGCACAGAAGGAATACTCTTGCACAAAAATATTGAGACTTGGTTAGCATATGTCTCTGACTGCAACGTGATAGCTAAGTGCTATTTTGTGGATTGAATTTACTAGGTTAAACCAGACAGTTTTAAACTAAACAAATGGAATACAAACAGTGAAATCTACTTTCCTCTTTCTGAAAACTGTAGTTTTACCTGGAATATGTACAGTGTAAAGACAGATGTACAGATTTTTGTAGAATACAGCTTGGTAAACATTGTCAGTATTACTGTGCAAGGTTTTTTAAAATGGAAGTGCTTGTCACATGAGCCTCTGGTGTTCTGTGGCAACAGATTTGAAGCAAATTGTTATAAAACAAGTCCTTGTAAAAACTGAAAATGGTAGCAGAGCTTAATTACTGACAGAGGACAGCAGGAAGAACACTGACTGTCTGATGAATAGCTCCCCTAAAGGTTTTAATTTTTAATTATAGATTAAAGAAAGCCTTTGCCGAGTTGCCTAAGATCAATATGAAATACAGATCATTCAGCTGCACTACAGTGCACTGGTGGTATAGTTATAAATATTCAAGAAGAAAATTAAAGTAATATATACAGCCCTATTTTCCAAGGACAATTACAACTTATAATACTTGTATGTGCTGTGGCATACTGCAGACTGTTCAAAAACAGAGGCCACGTTCCAAAGGTCTAGAAGTATGCAACAGAAAAAAAATGTAATTAGCTATTGTGTATTTCCATCATGACCGAGTTTTCCCCAAAGATTCCTTCTAGTAGAATTTCCCCGGCAGGTGAGCGAGCTGCAGCGTTATGTAATGACGTTTTCAGAATGCTGAGTGTCTGGTGCATCCCAGGGAGTGCAGTTCACTCCAAAGCAAGAGTCATACATTTAGTCTGAACTGTATTGCTTTGCTTAATTTGTGCTCAAATTTAATTGCTAAATTACTGACCTTTATCTGCTCTGAGACTGTTATTCTGAATATTAGATGAATAATTAGTATATTGAATGATGTTGTTTAACACAGCCAACAACTATGCTATTCTGTATCAAAGAATGAAATCCTATTCAATTTTAATTTTAATGAATCTTTGATTCTTTTGGTGTTCTAAATAATGCTGAAAGAAGTATGTTTATTCTAGTTTCATGCTCAGGTAAGAGTATTGCTTCATTTGACAAGTGAGATAAGAGTTATCACTGTTGATGATTTTTCTGAACTGTAATCAAGGGAGATACCCTGGTGAGCTAGCTGCATGGCTGATGTGAGCTCTGCTTACACTGTTGCCAGGAAGATTCGCTCAACTCCTGGTGCTGCAAGCCGACTCACTTTGTTGTTCATGGGTTCACAGAGATGTTGACATGCTAAATTTAGTTCTATGAAAGCCAAAAGGATGTAAAGTTACAGTGATGAGAAGTACGAATACATAGTGCAGGAGCTGTTTTCTGCAGATGCCAAAGATAATGAAGACACCTTCACTGAGCCTGGCTGTGGAAGTATTTAATTCACTATGTAATTGGTTAGCTGCAATTATGTTTACAAGTCAAATTAACAAGGCTACACCAATTTAGTTACCCATCAGTCTGTCAGTAGTGCTGATCAATGCCTTATTCTATTTTGCATGACAGAATGCAATGTTGAGGACAGAAAACTGATTACTGAGGCGAGCATTTCAGTTGAAAAAACCTTATCACCCATGTAAGGCAGCAGAAGAAAAGACCTTCTGGTGAAAAAGTCCCTGAGTGAAACTGTCTTAAAATCCACAAAAAGTCTTATTTGCTGATGTGTGGAAACGGGGTGAATGGCACTGTCTTCGGCTTGTGGAGATGGCAGGGAGAACATGAAATCACATGAGCAGCCCATCCAGAACAATTGAAGTAACTGACATGTAATCAATTCTCTCCGTTGCTCCTTTTTTTTTTTTTTTTTTCTTTTAGCTCCCCTCCCCCAGATCTCTTATTCAAGAAGGCAGATACTAGAAATCCAATAAAAGACAATAGCTGTACGCCTTTCTGTACAGCAGCCCATAGAGAAATGTTGAGTAATGTTCTTTTTGTTTTATCATGTAACAACCTTAGGTGTCAAAAATGTGAAAGCATCTTTGCACTCACTACTAACACAAGGAGCTGTGAAGAGGAGGATTTGCTCTGCAAAAATGGTTGAAATCAGCTTTTTTGACAGGTTTCTTGGTGTTATTCTTTAGTTGTTAATATTCTCTGAGAGAGAATGTCCAGAATCCTTCATCTTTCAGCAATGGGAATAAAAATGTTTGCACAATAATTCTCGTTTAGCTACCACATTTTGTGCGCTCAGTTTCTATCTTGCCTGTGCTTAGCAGAAGCAGGTATCTGGGCTGTAACAATTCTGTCTGCAATGTTCTTCAAAATATTGTTGTTGAAGAGCATAAAATGTGGGGTGCTGTGGGACGTACTTATTCCAGGTAGGAAGTTGCAATAAATCTCAAGATAATAATCACTGTATGTCATGGAGAAACATTGTTTGAGGTTACCAGTGCAAAGGAAGAAGTGAGGTTAAAGGGTGAAAAGCTAAGATGCAAGCAGTGAATGCAGCTGGCAGAGGCATCCTGGTCCCCAGCCAAAGCATCAGACTGCAATAGATATAGTCTGGCATTTCAAGGGGAACAAACTGGTATGTCTCTAGCATTAGATAGCTTCAAAGTATGTTTTAAAGAAGGAGCATAAAAAATAATTATTTAATGGTTTTCTTTGTAACTGTGTACACCTGAGAAAATAGTAAGTCACCAAGGGCACTTTAAAAATAACATGCTGCTCCTGAGTTGTGCATTGCAAACACTGTCTCTGTGAATGTGTGTGTGTTTCCCAGGCTTTTGGGAGGGCTGCAGGGACCCCTGCCATATACTATGCATTCCTTCTGGAGTTCCCTTCCTTTGGTCACTTCTTGTTAAGCAGGGTTATTGCCTCAAATGCCAGTGACCCCTACAAAGGGCCTTTCTGTCTTCATATTATGACATATTTCGTATGCATATCATCATACAATATACATTATCCCAAATATTTTAGAAATTAATGTACTGTATCAATATTTTAAAGAGCTCTAAAGACTTTGAACTTCATAGTGAGAGGAGGTATAGGTGATAGGAGTTGAATGAGGTTTGGGCTGTCTGCCCGTTTTGGTCACAGATGTACTGTGTGACCTTGGCCAGATATCTAGGATTGCCTCAAACTCAGACTTTTTCTTGTGCTGGGAGTAAGTCTGATGACTGCAGAGGACACTCTGCAGGGATACTGCAAGATCCTGTGCAAAGCAGTAAATTGTGATCTTTAATATTTTTTTACCATATTTTTATCTGTGAAACATTTATTTCCTTCCCACAGGTGCTATAGATTAACCGAACATCTCATAAGTGTAAAGTCTGTTGTTATAGCAAAATGAGTTGCTACTGCATAGAAAAGGTGACTTCCAGATCTCAGAAGAAGTGTTTCAGGAGTTATGTTTGGCATTGAATCTAAGCAACTCCAAATTAGCTATCTGCAAATTAAAATCTTACAGTGAAATCCAGCAGCACATGGGGAGTATCCAAACCCTGTCGGTGGTGGAGTAAAAGGGCAAAGCAGAACTTCATGGTAATTCCTGGAATTCTCCTTCTCCTTGCAGGATTTTACATGGCAAATACTACATTAATTATATTTAATATTAAAAATTAAACAAATCCACAAGTGTGATAACTGTAATGATATCTGAATTTGAATGTATTTTTGTTGTATTTATATCTGGAAGAATTTAGAGTTTTGATTTGAAAGCTCTCTGTACCGGCAACGAGGCTTGTCTCTGTACATGTATTTTTAAAGCAACTGCACAAAGGAGGCTGGAAGGATGGACATAGGAAATAAAAAATCTTCAAACAGTGACAGGAAGGCATAGAGTATGAAGCAAAAACAAGAGAAAGAAAAATTGCTCTGTAACAACTGTTTTTGCAGTTAGCAGCTTATAACCAAACTGCTTAAGTTACATTAGTAAACTGTTATTTGTAATTTGAGCTCACCTATTAACATTTATTAAAAGATTATTTTATTCCCTGCAAGCTCATTGGAAGCATCATGGACAGGAACTGAACTGAAGATCAGGTACTTTCCTCCCTCTACTTTGCAGCCCTGCTCCTCACGTCCCTCTTCCTATGCCTTTCTGCTCTAGGAATTATACTTCAGAGATCTCAGAGGCCTTGTATTCCTTATGGCATCTTTCATAAGCAATTTAAGATACTGCTTCCCTGGACAAAGCTTTTAGGAATAAATTTCACCTATTACTAGAAATAATTTGAGTGTGACTGAAAGCACCTTTTTGTTTTTATGGCACTCCATGACTGCTTTAGTGAGAAACCAGAGCAAGTTATGTATCAACAAACAGTATGACCTTTCCAATAGAGAGAGGGGAATAAAGAAATAAAGCTCATTTTTGATCTTTAAGTCAAGGTGTGCAAGTCTGAACCTCCACAAAAAGCAGAGAAACTAAGGAAAGGAAAACTAGTAGGGATTTTGTACAGAGAACAGAAAGATATTTCAAAGTCAACGGAGATTTTAAGCTGTTGGGCAGTAACAGCAAAAACTGAAGCATGACCAGCATGCAAGACTCGCATCCCTGACTTTTACAAATGGCCCTATGAAATCTTAATTATGAGAAAGTGTTGAGGCCTTGGGCTTTAATCCTTGGGCAGAGTGTCATCTCTTGTATGTATTCTGTGAGATTTTATTGAGCTGTTTGGTCTCACAATAAAATAAACCTTTTCTGTGAACCACTAGCATAAACCCTTGTAACACCTCTGGTTTTGTGGAAGGTCTCCCTCCCTTAACTATGTTGATACTTGAAATCAAGGATTTCAAAGAACTGTACAACAAATAAACAAACAAAAAAAGTGAATTTAAGTGTCTTGCAAGAAGAAATACAGGAGTGGCCTTGTTTATAAAGTGCCCTCAAAATATATTAGTAGAAAGCTTAAATGCTTGAGGTGTTCCCTGGAGTGGATGTGGGACTGTAAACTGTCATCCTGCTAAATTTGTTGAACAGCTACGGGAAACAAATCTGAATTTCCTGTTGTCTTCTACCAATAGCCTTGATGCTCAGTCTTACTGTAAAAAATGTCATAATCCATCAGCTTGTATGGTCCTGGAGGGAAAATACTTTTTGTATTTTTCCCAAGAAGCACGGCAAGTATATTTCATGCCTTCACCCTGCAGAGCACATACTGATTTAAATAAAAGTAATAGCGGTTAGGATGTGGTTTATGCCATTTGAGCTGTTCAGTACTTATTGACAAAGAAGCAGGGCAATTTTAAAGGCAGATTCTGACCTATCACTGCCTTTGTCATTGATGAGCTTCTGTCATAATATTAATGGAAAAAAGTGTAATATTGTGTTTAATGAATTGTAACCCATGTTGCAAGTCTTGTCTTCAGGTATCAGAGATTTCCAATCTTTTTCATGCTGTGGATTACTTAATGTTTTTAAAGTGAAATTTTGGTTTCTTTTATTGCAAGTTTAAACTCACTGATGAAGGACTTTCTGCTTTTAGTTACCTTTCATAAATACTGCAGAGTCCTTACCAGGGCTCCACGGACCACAAGATTAAAACCTCCAGTTTATACAAAGCTCTGTTGGATGGACGAATCCTTGGTTGGATGGATCTGAACATTTAATAGCTGTTTGTGTCAGTGTGTGCAGCATGAAAGAATGAGGCAATCAGTAAGTAAATCCTCACTTAACTTTTCCAAGCTTCCTCCCTCACATTAATTTTTTTTACCCAGAGCATATTGCTGATCATCAGAGCATTCTGCTTTCATAGGCTTTTCCAAACATGTCAAGTGCTTTGAAGTTGGTGTCTCCTTTGTGCTTCAAGTGTTGAACAAGCTTTCCACTTAAAAAGATGACTTTGTGTAGTATAATTTTATAGTAGGGGTGTGTTTTCATGGTTACATTTGCAAGAGTTATGCTTTATAGCTCTGTGTATAAACATTTGCAAACAACTTTACTCCTTGTTTAAGCTCTTGTTCATGAATATTGCATTGTTACTTTTTATTGTGCTGAAGTCAGAAAACAGATCATGTAGCGCTTGCAGTAGAAAACACTGGTTTATTTCAAGGTTTTATATGTACTGATTTTTTTTTTAATACGCTTCTAATTGTAAGCTATGGCTTCCAGGTTGTCTTGGTTTGGCCTGATGTCCACCCAGTCATAAAATCGTTCCCCATCCTAGACTAGAAAGGAGAGAGAGAAATATAATGAACGGCTTGTGAGTTGAGATAAGGACGGAGAGATCACTCGGCAATTAGTGTCACGGGCAAAACAGACTCAGCTTAGGGAGAAAAAGGTTTGATTTATTAAAGAAACCATAAGAGCAGGGAGATGAGAAATAAAACTATCTTAAAAACACCTCCCCTCACCCCTCCTCTTCCCGGGTGCAGTGGTTTTGGCCTGGGCCAGGTTTTTCAGTAGCAGGGGCCTAAAGGAGTGGCTTCTTTAAACAAAGAGAGTTGTCAGAAGCTGTAGCTGACAGGGTTAGGGCCAGTAAGATTTAAGCTGGACCCTGCACCTGACCCAGGCCTGGCCAATTAGTGATGGAGGTAATGCCTCTGTGAATAACATATTTGAGCAGAAAAAGTTGGTGCGCAGTTGCAGAACTGCAGCAGCAACAGGGAGGGAGAATGTGAAAACATCTCCGCAGACACCAAGGTCACTGGAGAACTTGCTCTGTCGTGGGGTCCTCCATGGGCTGCAAGTGGGTCTTTGCTCCCCGATGACCTCCATTGACTACAGGGGCACAGCTGTCTCACCAGGTATCACCAGCTGCACCACAGGTCACAGGAAACTCTCTCTGCCAGGGCCTAAGCACTCTTCTTCCTCTCTTTTTTCACTGACCTTGGTGTCTGTGGAGATATTTCCATATTCTCGCTCCCTGTTGCCACTGCAGTTTAACATCTGTGCAGCAGCTTCTCCTACTTCAATGTATTCTCAAATACATTATTCACAGAGGCATTATTTCAGTCACTAATTGGCCAGGCCTTGGTCAGCTATAGGGTCCATCTTAGAACTGACTGGCAGTGGCCCTATCACCTACAGGGGAAACTTCTGGCAGATCTTTGTTTAAAAAAGCCACCCCTGTAGCCCTGCCGCTGCCAAAACTTGGCCTAGACAAAACCACTACAATGGTCAATTTTTAACCAGATGAAGAAAAAATTTATTTTGCTCATGGATTTTCAGTTATGCTTTAAGGTTTTTCAGAATAATAACCTTATTTTTTTTCCCATTGTGAATTCAAATAATCCAAGAATTTTCAGTCTGTATAGTACTATCTACATAAAATCTGGTTTATGAACTTAGCAAATCTGTGAGGTCAAATGATCTTTCTTGAGTTTTCTTTCACCCTGTTTTGTTGGTTGAAAGATATTGTGCATTTTTAAAATTTGATTTATTAAAAAAGACAAGGCTGAAGTGATAAATCCTTGAAGCAAATTCAGATTAGTTCAACTAAATAGCTTCATTGGAGTTAGACTAGCAGATAATATAAAGTACTTGTTATTTCGTTGATGCCACTGGCATTAGCTTCCAGTTCTAGAGACAATAAGCAAACTAGAAGTCAAGCACATAATTTAAAGTATTTGTCTGGTTTATCTGGATTTTCCAGAATGCCTTTAGTTGTCTTTGCAGCTTCCTAGTTTAGGAATCTTGTGCCAATAACCAGTGAACCACAAATTTCTGTTTCATGAAATGTTAACAATTTGTTGATTGATCAAAACCACTTCAGTATAATTTCTGTTTATTTTGTTGTGATTAACAAACAGACTTTTACATACATCTTGATATCTGGCTGCTGTAATAGTTCCCATCTAGAAATCATGAATAGCAATAACAAAAATCATGAGAGAAATTCATGATGCATATACATATACTATTTGGACCATTTTCTTCTATAGTAAAACTCAGTCTAAGTAGTGTGACATAATGATGTAGGAAGTACAGCAAGGGCAGGTTGTGAAATGTTCTGCTTTACACAAAGTTTCTTGTCAAGAGTACAGTGCTCCTGAAATGGATGATCTTTATGTTTCATATTTAGATTTTAGATTTGCTGGTTTCAGTTTTATACAAAAAGCAGTTTTGTCTTTGCAAACGTCTCTTGCTTTTTTTACTTTGCAAGTTTTCCCTTGTGCTGGCTTTTCTTTCTGTGTTGGAAATGATAAAATATTTCCGTGGAGCAAGTGGTTTTAAAAACATAAACTGCACATAAAGTAAATTTAATTCAATCTCCCTCTGATAAACCATTGAAAGTCTGGGACATTTAGTGGTGCTACTATATTTAGGAGGAAAACTGCACTCCATTTAGGAACCTCTAACTGCAGAAAACACTGAATTACAGAAAGGCAACAGAGAGGGTTAAGAGCCTGGAAGACACATAGAATGCTGTAATGTTTTTCTCTATATAGTTTTAATTTCTATGGATTCACATGTACAAATGCTGTTTCTTTTGCAGAAATACACAGTATCATGGTTTATCCACTTATAACAGAAAATGCTTTGTGTCACATTAACCATGTCCAACATGGATCCATTTAATTGTTTTGTGTGTTTTCCACTGTGCGAAAATTTTTGTCTTTACATTATTCCAAATTTCTTCTTCTAGCTTATGACCTCTGTCCTTATAAATGAATTTGTTGATTAGAATAGCACCAGATTCTGATACTTTTCTGTTGTACTTTTGTACTTACCACTTCAGTAGTGAAGAGGAAAAAGAAAAGGTCACAATCTTTTTTTCCTGTAGATACAGTTTTATTCTTCCTGATGTGTTTCAACCTTGTGATCATGTTACTCATGCTTGCAATATGTTACTTGCTTGGTCACTAAGTTGGCCAGCTTTGTTTATTATGATTATACTGTGTTATCCAGTTTTCTGGTTTCCTTTTCAGAAATGGTTAATGCAACAGTAATGACCTACATTCTTGATGACTTGCTGAACTTAATTACACATATGTGTTACAGACTATTATATATTACATACTCTTAAGGGCTGGAGGGGACCTCACCTGTAGGTGACACAGGAACTCATCCAAGTGAGTTATACCATATAAATAATTTTGATCAATATGATTCTGTCATAAAACTCTTGGTGAACTGAATAGCGTTTAAAAATCTTTTAAAGTAACAACGTTTTCAACCTTGGTCTTCTAAAACATTGGAGATCAATTGAATTATCAAGATCTAGAAAACAAAACAAATGGAAAACTGTTACATAAGTGAAAAATATTCTCTCATCTACTGGAACATGGTAAGTGAAGTGGCTAAAAGAAGGACTGTGGTTAGTAGGTTAAGAGAGATTCTCCTCCCCTTCTGTTTTGCTCTTGTGAGACCACATCTGGAATATTGTGTCCAGTTCTGGGCCCCTCAGTTCAAGAAGGANAAGGTCAATGGAGAAGGAGTGGGAGGAGGGTGCCTAGGCACTGAGAAGAAGGCTTCCCTGCGATATGTGGTGAGGACCATGGTGAAGCAGGTTGTCCCCCTGCAGTCCATGGAGGACCACCGGGAAGCAAGCCTTTTTCTCCCTAAAGCTGAGTCTGTTTTGCCTGTGACGCTAATTGCCGAGTTTGATCTCTCTGTCCTTATCTCAACTCACAAGCAGTTTGTTACTTTCCGCTCTCTCTCTCCTGTCCAGCTTAGGAGGGGGAGTTATATTATGACTGGGTGGATATTGGCCTAAACCACCACAAAAGGACAGGTGTCAGGAGGATGGAGCCAGGCTCTTGTCAATGATGTCCAGTGATAGGACAAGGGTCAGTGGGTATAAATTGGAACATAAGAGGTTCCAAAGAAATACAAGGAAGAATGTCTTCACTGTGAGGATGAGCGAGCACTGGAACAGACTGTCCAGATGGGTTGTTGAATCTCCTTCCTTGGAGACACTCAAAACCCACTTGGATGAGGTCCTGTGTGCCCTACTCTAGGTGGCCTGCTCTGTCAGGAGTGTTGGACTGGATGATCTTTTGAGGTCCCTTCCAACACTTGAGATTCTGTGATTCCTATTAGTAGTTTGATATAAAGATAAATGTTTTCTTCTCCTGTTCTAGCACATAGAAAGGAAAAAAAAAACTGGCAGGAAAAGGCCTCTTCCTTGTAGGAGCTAATTTAAGTAAATTACAAATTCTTATTGAAGATGTTCTGATTGTGGGAATGCTTGAATAGAAAGTCATATAAAGACTAAGGCAAAGTTATAGATTGTTGAGAAATGTCACATTAAAGGTAAATTAATTGTAGGGTATGTTCATCTAAGCAGTGGGCAGTCAGTTTCTTCAGGAGGATGGTGTGGGAGATGGTGTTGAAGGCTTTACTGAAGTCCAGGAAGATCATTCACAGGCTTGGTCTCATCCACTAAATGAGTCGCTTTGTCATAGAAGATCAGGCTATCTAAGCAGAATCTGTGTTTCGGTAAAGCCATGTCAACTAGGCATGAGCCCTTGATTGGTCTATATGTGCCTTCTGATGGCACTCAGGATGATCTGTTCCATAACCTTTCCCAGAACCAAGGTCATGCTCACAGGCCTGTAGCTTCCAGGATCCTCTTTCTGGCCCTTTTTTTTTAGATAGATGCTGTATTTACTAATCTCCAGTATTTGAAGTCAGATAAATTTTTTAACATTTTAAAATAGCAATTTGAAAATAATTTTTTTCCTCTTAAAGATAACTGCCTAGGCAGAAATGAGCTCTGCCTTATTACTGCTTTTTCTATTGCTGTATATTTATGCAGTATTGAAGTCATGTGAATAATTTGCAGATCAGGCCTGTGCATGGGACCTGGTGCTCTCCACGCCTGTGAACTTCTGAGGAAACAACACTCTCCCTTTAGGGCACTTCTGTGCTCAATGGGAAAAGCACTACTTGTTGCTCTTTTGTAAGAATGCCACACGTGGATGTTGGTGGTTCAATCAGCCCAGGGTTTGTTTTTGGGCAGTGGTAATAGGAGATGTGGTTTAGGAAAACATCGATGAACTTGTTAATGTGGAGAGAGTGAACCAAACCCAGCAAGGCTGAGGGAGTAATGGATATTATGAAATGTAATTCTTGTCAAAACTGATTTATGAAAAGTAGACAATAATTGAGATAAATGATTATGCTTCATTGCACTTCTTCCTCCCCCCTCTTCCCCCCTAGCACTACAGGGACACACAAATGTGCTTTTGCTTTTTTTCAGTGTTGGCTTTTTGTCAAGGTTACCATTACTTGACTTTCTGGATAATGTGTTGTAAAGCTGTAGTCAAATTCCTTTCATGTCGTGTCTGGAATATAAGGCATGATTTCTAGGGCTTGTCTTAGAAACGTGCACTGACTGGAAGCAGTCACATGCATTTCAATAAATGTAATCATTTGGGTGGTTTGAAGTTCATATGCTTATAATGAGAAACAAATTTCTACAGGCAGCAATCAGACACTCTCTGTAGCTAGTGGGTATGCTGCAAAACTTTGTCTTCAAGAATATTTTTTTTTTGGTATAAATTTGAAGTGGGTTTGTTTTTTATAAAGGATCTCTTTCAGTTTCAGTTCACTCATGTTATGAGACTTAGAAATATCTAGGCAAAATCAGGAAATTGTAACTTCAGTTATGTGAGGAGATGTCCCCTTATGCAGTCTCCAGGCTGGTTACAGTGGTCAATTTGTGCCGCAGGGAAGTGAAAGCAGATGGGACTGAGCTTCCCATTATGCTGATTTCCTGGAGTGACATACCCTTGACAGAGATGAAATCAGTGTTAGAGGAAAAGCTTTTCTTTCCCTGGAGTGAGAGAGGTGGCTTTGTGAACACGTATCTGTTCAGAATTTCTGAGCACTGGTTTGACGAGCTAGGAAACCTCAAAGTGTCTAATAGGAAGACAGCTAAATTTCAGAAAAGGAATTTTTTAGGGTCTTCTTCAAGGAAAAAGTTGTAAAGTTTTGTCTACCAATATGATCGCATTTAGAGAAAATTCAACTGACTTTCAACAATGCATATTTGGGCTCTGACTCAGCACAGTACATGTGAGTAATTCCTATAGTTCAAGTTACTGAAGTGTGTTTTAAGAACTGAAGCCTTGGAAAACAAAATCCCTCACTTAAATGCAAAAATAAATGCAACATAGTTGTGGTGGTTTAACCCTGGCTGAGTGCCAGGTACTTATCAAATTATTCTATCACTCTTCCTCCTTAAGTGGACAGGGGAGAAGGAAATATAGCAAAGGGCTTGTGAGTTGAGATAAGGACAAGGAGATCGCTGCAGTTAGCTTCATGGGCAAAACAGATTCAACTTGGGGAGAACGGGTTTTGATTTATTAACAATCAAAACAAATGAGAAATAAAATCCAAATCTTAAAACACTTTTCTTCACCCCTCCCTTTTCCTGTATTTCTACCTCCTCCCGCAGGTGCAGAGGAGTGGGGAGTGGGATTATGGTCAGTTCAGGTATTCTTTGCTGCTGTTTCTTCTCAGAGGGAGGAGGACTCACACTTCTCACTGCTACAGTGTGGGGTCCCTCCCACAGGAGACAGTCTTCCATGAACTTCTTGAATGTGAGTGTTTCCCATGGGATGCAGTTCTTCACAAACTGCCTCAGTGTGGGTCTCATCCATGGGGAAAACAGTCCTTCAGGAATGAACTGCTTCAGTGTGAGTCCCCCATGGGGTCACAAGTCCTGGCAGCAAACCTGCTCCAGTGTGGACTCTTCCCTCCACAAGTTGACAGGTTCTGCTGGTACCAGAACTCAGAGATTTCTCATTCTTTTCTAACCCTAAATCCCTATCCTCACTTGCTATTTTATATACAAGCATGATTTTAGCTCACATTGCAAGCAAAGAGTTAAAAGTTCAAAACGATACTGGCTTATCTGTTTTACTGACACCTGGAGCCAGACGCCTTAAGAATCAGTCTGAAAAGACTGATGGAGTGAACCTGCTAGCTTGAGAAGAGACTGACAGCACCAGTTAACTGTGTTTTGGCAATAGGTTGTGAGACTGAGCACAAAAACAAGTTCAAAACTGTGTTCAAAAATAACGTAATTGTTTCTCTGTAATGTATATAAGGGGCATTATTTCCCTTCATAATGTGCACATTAGGTGGAGAGATCCCCCATGCACTCAGCAATGCAATAAACGAATGCTGCTGCTTCATGCTACAGTGGGGTTATGGAGTTTATTTCTCAATTTCAGTGATACTGCCAAGATCTTGCTCCAGTGTGGGCTCCCCCCGGGGTCTACCCACATTGGCATGGGGGTGTCCATGAGCTGCAGGTGGATCTCCACTCCATGGTGGACCTCCATGGACTGCAGGGGCACAATTGCCTCACCATGGTCTTCACCATAGTCCACAGGGAAAATGTGNAAGCAAAGAGTTAAAAGTTCAAAACGATACTGGCTTATCTGTTTTACTGACACCTGGAGCCAGACGCCTTAAGAATCAGTCTGAAAAGACTGATGGAGTGAACCTGCTAGCTTGAGAAGAGACTGACAGCACCAGTTAACTGTGTTTTGGCAATAGGTTGTGAGACTGAGCACAAAAACAAGTTCAAAACTGTGTTCAAAAATAACGTAATTGTTTCTCTGTAATGTATATAAGGGGCATTATTTCCCTTCATAATGTGCACATTAGGTGGAGAGATCCCCCATGCACTCAGCAATGCAATAAACGAATGCTGCTGCTTCATGCTACAGTGGGGTTATGGAGTTTATTTCTCAATTTCAGTGATACTGCCAAGATCTTGCTCCAGTGTGGGCTCCCCCCGGGGTCTACCCACATTGGCATGGGGGTGTCCATGAGCTGCAGGTGGATCTCCACTCCATGGTGGACCTCCATGGACTGCAGGGGCACAATTGCCTCACCATGGTCTTCACCATAGTCCACAGGGAAAATGTGTCTTCCAGTGCCTGAGCACCTCCTCCCCCTCCTTCAATGACCTTGGTGTGTGCAGAGATGTTCTCACATACTCAATCCCTGCTGCTGCTGCAGTTCAGCAACTTCTTCCCCTTCTCAAATACGTTAATCACAGAGGCATTCCCTCAATCACAAAAGGTCCATCTCAGAGCTGACTGGCACTGGCCCTATCAGCTACAGGGGAAGCTTCTAGCAGGTCTTTTTTAAAGAAGCCATCCCTGCAGCTATCTGTGACCAAAACCTGGCCACACAAACTCACTACAATAGTCTTCTAAAATAACTCAGGAAAGCAGCAGGTTAATTTTCATATGTAATATTAGCAGGGCACAGGGAGAAACACTGCTTCTTAGCATCCTAAAGAAGTTGAGTCAGTATGTGTCCGTGTGTGTGTAGCTGCGAAATGGTCCTTGCAGCTGGGCTTCTTGGAATGTGAGACTCACTTGTGCTTCCTTTTCCCTTTAGCTGTACTGTAGATCTGTGGTGTCTCCAGCTTGTGAATCCTGGCCTTGATGTGCCAGTCAGCTGCTTGCTGACTCAGGACTAGAAAGGCTGAGGTCCTGTGTGCACCTGTGGGGAAAAGTAGGAGTTTCCTGTGTGAGCTTTACACTGCCTTTGCCATGAAAATGGATGTCCTTTCTAAAGGGTGTGTGAATTCTCTGCTTAGATCAGGGACACAGTACCACTTTCTTCAACACAGCCAGAGGACTGTGTAGGCCTTTGTTGCTTAGTCTTCATGTATCCAAAATCTAATTAATTTATGTCTCCACGTCTCCCCTAACCTGCTCTCCCTGTGTAAGATGTCTTACACAATTCTCCATGTCTTATAAAGCCAGGCCCTAGTGCTGTCTTCATTCTTCTTCTGCAACTATATAACCATGCTCCTTCCATCCAAACTTCTGCATTCCCATGTTCTGACATGTGAGATGTGCTCTTTTTAGGGTAATTTTTTCTAGGATAATCCCCTAACTCACAGTGCTCTCAGAAGACCCAGAGCTTTTGAACTCTCTTTATGGGTTTCCAAGAATTGGTGTCAGCTGCATCTAGCTCAAAGCTATGCAATACTGCAGAAACCATTGTAGCAAGAACTATATTTAAACATATTGCAGTTCCTCAATCTTTGATTGCCAGCCAGTAATATACACAGGATCCCCAACCTGCAGCTGTCTTGAGCAAAAGAAAATTTCCTTGGTGCTGGAGAAGGTGAATGACTGAAGGTGAATGATTAAAGCTGAAGTCTGGTGACTGTTCTGTGTCTTGTTTCTCCACAGATGTGTCCTTCTTATCTGACCGCTTGTGTTCTGTATCTCCTGCCATATAGGCCAGCTTGAGTCCTTCTCTTGGGCTGGGAGCAGGGGGCTATTTGGAGGCCTGTGAGGCTTATGAGCTGTGTGTGGCCACTGCTGCACTGTGCCTTCTTCCCAGCATGTTGCTCAGACAGTTTTTGTCCTTCAAGCCTGAAGATGATACTTGCTTTCAATCTGCTTGGCAGAAAACTTTATTTACATTTCATAATTACCTTAAAGTCTCAGCAGACACCTGGTACTTGCTGTCACATTTAAGGTTGCAAAACAGTTTCCATAGCAACAGCTGTCTCCACACATCGTAGTTTTGTAGAGTGTTTCCCTATTGGCTGAAGAAATTCCACAATTGCTTTTTATCCAAGGTATAATTTTGCCATCAATCAATTCTGAATTAATTTGAGATGAAATAATGTATTATTTCTTATTAAGAAAAAAAATAGCCCTGTTTTCTTCCGGGGAAAATAAATAGGCTGGAGACTGCTAGTATCACGGAGGCTGAGAAATAAAGGTCAGTTTTAATTAAAGTAAAATAATACCATGGATGTATGTGATAGTGATTTGATTTGACCATATAATTATACTGTTGTATGTCTGTCCTTTTGCTTCACTTTCTTGCTAGTTTTAAAGATTTCAGCATTAAAAAAAAATAGTAGCTATCTATCTTAAAGATTAACTTTTTTGGCACATTTTCTACTTTGAATCTTAGCTGTACAAATATTAAAACTGACCTGGTGTTTTCAGACCACGTTCCTTCCACATTAATATAAATGTAACATTGTTAGAATCAGTCAAAGCTAAAGCCATGTTGGGAGATTTGAAGCCTCTAGCTATGAATTTATCTACGCTAACTAGAATCAGCCCCAGAATTTGCTACTATGTTTTTAACTGAAAATTACCAAATTAATTTTCTTCAGACTTACACTGACTCCTGAAGAAATCTATGAAGCAAATCTAACTTGAAAAAACCCCATATTTTAGTTTTAAAGTTATTTGCATTTTAAAAAATGAATTGTAATTTGATATAATCCTAGTAAGTCTGCTTCAGATCTCATTCTATCCATGTTCAACCACTGACTCTTAATTTTATCATTCTTGGATTTCTTCAGTTTTTCAAGCTTTATGAACATCCTTTGAGTGGTCTGTTTTAAATATTCTGCACTTCTTGCTTTGTTCAGTTTGATATATTTTAATAAATGTAAATCCTATTTAACGCATTCAAAATATTTCAGTTGTGGGCATGTATAAAAGACTTAAATTTGGGAAAGAACAAAATATATTAGGAGTCAAGAGATAAGATGTTTATGTTCCTTTTAACAGTATACCTATTGTGAATATTAGCCTGGAAATGCACAGTGATCAGATTATTTGACAGTTTATTGTGCAACACCTTTGAGTCCACAGCAATTGAAGAAGAATTACAAGTCTCCCATTGCCCCTCTTGGGCCTACCAGTTGTGTGCATGATGCTTCAAATGGGTAACATCCAGCTTCACTGCAATTGCCCACTTTTCAAGTTGACTACAGGTCAGAAGTAGTGTTTTCTTGAAAAATGCCGTGCAGGTTAATTGCATATTTAAATCTTGAGACATCAGAAGAAAAGAATTATATCATGTTTGCTTTTATTTTGGTGTACCTATATTAAAATATTCATTTTCCAATTTGTGTTAAGGAGTTTATGTTCTAAAGTATTAGAGACATACACTTAATTTTATTAATATTCAAATATTTTCACAAGTTTGAACGATACCCCTTTAAATTGGTAGTTCAGCAGCAGGTTAGCAGAAAAAGGGCTAATTTACATTCTCCTTTCCACCCTTCTTTGCATCCTCATCCATGAAGGTCACACCTTCTGAGTTTTTATCATTTTAATTGAAATGTTAATATATAATATGAGAGAGCAGAAAGACTCTAAGAAAATGGGTGATGAGTAAAATCACAGGCATCTAAAATAACATTTAGTGTAACTGAAAAGAGTACGTGGATCTTTTGCAGTTTATGTTCAGATGCTGTCTTTTAGAAGATGATAATATTCCTAAACATCTGCTGAATGTGTCTATTTCTTGAGCCTGGTGGGTTATTATTTTTCCATTATAGTTCCTGGACTGTTCTATAAAGGTAACAGATTTCGTAGTTCTGACATGGCAATATTAAACTGTCTTTACTCTTGGTATTTGAATAATACAAGCAGGTCAATGAAAATGGAAGTTGAGGTTTACAGAGACAGGTCTGGCTAGAAGGACAAAATAATCCATGTTTCATCTGCTATTTTCAACAGCAGGCAGACTATTCATATGAATATGTATATCCAGGGATGCTTTTGCTAAAGAGAGAGGACACCAAATTAAATAGCAAAATAACTTATTTTTCTTGCAAAAGAAGCAATTTTTTTTGGCGAGTAGGCAGCTTATTATATTTTGTAGCAGTTATTATATTTAGGCTGTTGACTGGTATTGATGATTTGAATTTGTGTTGCCAGTTACAAGTTAAATGTTGCAGCCTTTGCATAGGCTGACTAGTTTCATTTCCCAAACACCAGTTTTGCTGATTGCAAACACTGCTGTAACATTAGGAACACTTTGTACTTGAGGATTTCCTTAGAATTTTACATTTGTTAAAAAATTGTCAGTAGTTCAGAGAACTTTTCAGCTAATTATCTGGGCCTATTACTTTTAAACAGATTTTTCCAGATGCTCCATGGCACCCTCTTTCATTACTGGTTGTGCAATTCTGTTCTGTTCAGTCAGGTAGGACAGCACAAAAACTAAGCAGCATGTGCTTCTTTTATGAATTGATATTTGGTTGTACTAACTGTGTAAAGCTCTGAGTATATGCCTCGCTTTGCAGAATTTTTTCTCAAGAGCGTATTCTTGTTTCTATGACCCCAGTGGCTAACTGATTGATTCCTTCTAGCATTTATTATCAGCCATTTGCATTATAGATCTTGTACAAGTCTTAACCTTTTGCTTTGTACTTCACTTTCTGTGCTGGTATGTTTTATTGATGATTAAACTGCTATTTTGTTTCCCTTGCTTGTAGATCTGGTACATTTTTCAGGTTTGCGAAACTGTGTTTTGCTGGCATCCAGTAGGATTTTGCCACTGTTTTCAACTGGAAATATAATGTTCTTAAGAGGGATATTTTTGCTATTCAACATGCCTATGAGGTGAAGAAAAGTTTCAGGAGATGGATACTTTATAACTTTTGTTCTCTTTTTCTAAAGTATTTTTTTCTAAAGAAAGGAGCTACAAAGTACATTGGATATGATATTAAATAAAAATAATGCAAAGAGGTGCAAAACAAAAAAGAAACAACTTCTATCTAAAAAAAAATCTCTGAAAAATGGGCTAATTATGGAAGGTTATAGAAAAGTGTAAAGGTAAGATTATTTTTTTAAAAATATTTTAAGTTTCAACTTCCTAGCTAAGCATAAAAGTCATGCAAATGAGGGAAAGGTGAAGCAATGGAGTACTTTGAGAGTGAAACAGTATGTGTCATCTTAGAATCAGGGGGGAATTCAATGCACTATTTAAGTTCATTTATATAGACTCTCTTTCAAATTTATAGGCTTTCTCAGTTTCTGAATTTGCTCTGGAAACAGTTCTACCTGATGTTAAAACTATTTGGTCTATTTATGATATTGTGGTTCAGCTTAGAGACAATAAAGGCAAAGTCACCTGACTGTGAGCTGACCAGAGTGGATTTCTTGCAAGGATTGCTATCTTCTGTTTCGAGATCCATGAAGAGGACTTGCCAATTATTATCTTAGATTAGAAAGAAATTCTGTTAATACTTTTAGTAGAAACATTAGCTGTTATTTTACAAAAGGCAGATTTAGTTTGAATCTAAGATATTACATGCTATCAGCAAGCTTTCATTGCATATGCATGACCCAGATGGTAATGAAAGGAACATATCAATATGAAGCAGAAACAGAAGTCATATATCAGTCAGTTTTTGCATTTAAAAAAAAAAAGGTTTAGATGAAAGTTTTCTGGTCCTAGTGGTTTTTCCCTCCCCTTTTATTATTTGTTTCCTATTTTGTGCCTTTATTCTTTTTGGAATTTCTCATGTTCTTCCTTTACAAAGAATTAAACTGTTACAGGAACTCTCTAAATATTCACTGGAGTGAACAGCAATGCTGTTTATTAATTAAATATATTATCTTAGTTTCTCTGCTGAGAATGCACCTAGCTTGCTGGTTTTGCTTCTGATTAGCCACTACCCCATCATTTAAGGGATGAGATTGTGCATCCTACTGTACACAGATCAGCAAATCACTGCTGCAATGTCACACAATCCTGAAACTGGTAGACATATCTTGCCACTGAAAAGACAGGACTCATAAGTTAATATGAAATTATGCAGCTGCATTTTGAGGGATTTATATACTTGTATATACAGAGTTAGAGCAGTGCTCCAATACAGAAACAAAAATTTAGTCCTTTGTGTCTTCTGAAACCCAGAGACATGAATACTTGTTTTTGTAAATGTATTCAGAGAAAAAGAATACCATTTGGTACTGTTATTATGTGACTTACATAATTAAGAACTTTGAAACTCACTTTTAGAACAGGTATAGACTTGTTGCCCACCCCTGCCCTTCTCTGGACCACCCAGCTAAGCCTCCTTACAGTACCATTGTTTCTAAGCTAATGTAAGGTGCTATCAGTAATCTCAATGCAACTCCACTAGCTGCGTTACATCTAGGGTAGGCTAACACTGCCTTCCACCCACATGATTTGGAGCATAAGCAAAGAAGTGTCTATGTGTTCAAGTTAGACATAGTATGAACCATAAATAGTAAAGGTCTGAATATTTCTGAAAAGGTAGGCTTCTCAAGTAACTTAAGCCTTGCATTTTAGAGCTGCATCTGAATAGTTTAAAAAGTCTCAATCTAAATTAATGCAATGCACATTAAATATGTCATTGTAAAATTAATGGTTGCAGCATGTTCTTCCTCTGATGAACTATAATCTAGGAGAAACTACGAATAATACCGAACTAGAAAAATGGAAATATTTGTGAGGGTGAGGGAGCCCTGGTACAGGCTGCCTGGGGAGGGTGGAGAGTCTCCCTCCTTGGACCTGCTTCTGCAAGGGCTTGGACTAGATGATCTCTAAAGGTCTCTTCCAACCCCTACAATTCTGTAATTCTATGATTCTAAATTATCTTCTAAATTCACTCTTAAGTCTTGTAGAGCTGGATGCTTAGTTATTTTTTTTTTCTCTTCTTGCTTTTGGAAACAACATGCAAACCATCTCCAATTACTAAGTAGTATAAGGTTTTACAGTGTGAAAGAAATAGCTTCTATGATTCATTGCTGAGAGCTGTCTTTTCAAAATATGCTTTGAATGACTAAAAGGAAAGAAACTAGAAACTTTCCAAATGTATTCTTCAATAATTTCATGCAATTAAATAAAAGAGTAACTTGTTTGCAATGGAAAAACAAGGAAGTTGTTATTTTTTTTGAAAGTTAGTATGAGATGGCTGAAATGGGAGAGGCTGTTTGTTTGGAGTAGATATCTCTGAGAAAGAAAAGCATAAGGAATAACGTCTGTCTCATGAAACTATGCCATAGAAATGATTGTGGTACTAAAGAAAACAGTGACTAGCATTTAGCATTGTAATGGATATCATTGCTCTCACTTTAAATAGGATGGCAAGTCCAAGAATTTGTTAGAGTAAGAAAATTTTTCATTGTGAGAGGAACAAAAATCTTCTGTATAATTTATGGCCCCTGGTCACCAATTTAGATAAACTCCTCAGCTGATGCAGGACTGTTAGCTGTGCAAAGCTGATGCTAAATTACCATTCCAGCTTCCCTTTTGATGGAAATGTGTGTCTGCAGCCAGAAATGTAAAACCTCCTACAGATTTTCTATGTTCTGTTCTTTACATAACTGGTGTTTCTCTTGGCACTTAAAAACTGCTGTACTCATCTCTGGAGATATCAAAATATTGACTGTGACAGCAATGCTCTACAAAATGCATTCGTGTCATGTCACCTGTAGAGCCTGATAACTGTGCTGATCATTTCCAGCTGTGGGAAAGCTTTTGTGTCCTAATGTGAACACAGAATGCCTGAATGGTTTGGAAGGGATTAGAAAACAGTTATCTTTTTACAATGCAAGTCAGTTAGCTTTTAACTTAGACTGGTGAATATGTGTCTGTCTCTTTCAGAATCAGGAAATAACTTTAACCAAAAGGATATACCAATTAGTTCTGCTACTTTTGCCTGGATAGTGTCTTTGCAGCCAGGAAAGTGTTACTAGATCTTTCCCTGCCATTTACATTACTGACAAAGCCATTTCATCTCTACCTACAGAAAATATGAGATATGAACAAAATTGTTTTCACTTATTAATTTTATATCAAACTCTAGGCAAATGAGAGAAGTTTCTCTTTTCAAATATGACCTTCATTTTTAGGTTTTCTTTACAAGTATCTAATAGTAGCCTTTTGTTTTTTTTTTTTTTTCCTGAATTGAAGAGTATTCAGGACCTACTTTTTCTATATGCTGTAGATTTGTAGAAAAAAACCCCACCAAAACTGGTCTGAAAATCAAGTAATAATATGACAACCTTGGGAGACCTGGAGATCTGTATTTTCCACTAAAGGATGCAGCAGAAAAAATGAGTAACTGCTCAAACTGTCCTCCATAATTTTATGCCAATCCATCAGCATATCTACAGAAAGTGAGAAACATGTTTTAGTAGAGTTGGCCTGGCTCAAATACACATAATTGAGGCCCTTTGTGAGAAGCTTTCGTAAGCCTATATCTGTCTCCTACAAAATGGTTACGATGTTAGATAAGTAATATCTACTTTATATAAAAAAATTTTGCACTATGAACTTGCGAGACTGATTTCTAAATACACTAAACTCCTCTAATTGAAATGTTTGCATTGAAGAGTAAAACCCTGAGTCTATATTTTTGTGAGGTCTAATTAACTCCCTGTGAGGTTGGTCATTCAGGCGTCAAATTTCTGGAAGGAAAAGGATTTCTGGAATCCTTAATTCTCTGTTAACCAGCCTGAGAAAATGAAACTTTCGGAATGAAACTTTCACTTTTTTCCACTTAAAACTTTGTGGAGATTTTGATGATAAATATGAAAGTCACCTTGTCTGCACAGCAGAGCCACTCACAATCATTTTCTGGAAACTGCAGACTAAGGCAGATTGTTGTGCAATACTGGACAGCTTTCAAAAAAATCTCCTTCAGTGCACCTGTGTTGCAGGTAGCAGTGACCCATTCTTTGCCAACTTTTATATGAAGTTATTTTAATTTATATGAAACTCCATTTATGAAAGATTAGGTTTTCAAACCCTTGATCAGTCTCAGATCTCTCAGAATTACTACATTTTTGGTAATGTATCTTCTCAAAGTCTCACAATAATATCTATAGTTTTCAGGCATTAATGGTTTCTGAATGACAGGTTTCAATTTCTTTGGATTAAAGCAGTATGAACTTTGAATTTCTGAACTTTACAAGCTATGCTAGGAAACTATATGGTGAAAATTCTAAGATAGAATTACGATAGAAAATGTAAAACAATCTTAAAACAAATTTGATTTTTTTTTCCTAAGTAAGGTCCAGACTAACTTATTTATCTTAGTAATTCCATTTGAAAGAGCACAGTACTTTGATAAATAGAAAAAAAAATAACAATAAAATAAATATTTCTTTTAGATTGCCAATATTACCCATGTTACTGCAATAATAGAGCCATATGAAGGGCAGTTTTACACACATTTACCCTCTTATATACGGTATCAAGTACATTTATGTTTAGTATACCTATTCCTTGGGCTTATACAAGATGCCTCCCTACCTTGCTATTCCCCCAATTGCAGGTGACTTTGATATTTCTTGCCTGCAAATTTCCTTGTGTTGTCCTTATCAATGGAGCTGTTTATTAATGTCCTAATACATGTCATGGACTTAGCACTGTCGATAACAGATATGCTGTAACTGGGATGCAAATAGAAAAATTAGCGTGTTTGATTCTGCTTATGCGTATCAGGATAAACGAGCTCCAGTGAGGTAGTGGAGCTGTACTCACTAAGTAGATTATAATTAGAGATACAAACCAGATAATTAGAGATGTGGTAATTGATGATGTGAAAACCCCTCTAGCAGAGAGACACTATTAAGTTGTTGTGCCTCTCAGCAAGGAAACTCTGCTCAATGAATGAAGACTGTATTTTAATAGCATCTGTTTTCATAAAACCAAAACCAGCTATTTGTCCATCATAGAATAATGGTATATTCCTATTCTGAGGAAAACAATGATGAATTTCACATATATATTTGGATCAAAATCTACTATCATCTAGTTCTATATTAAAGCTTAGATAGGTGCACTCCCAGATCATCAGCAGCAAATCTACTGATATTACATCAGTTACTCATATTTCACGTTTCCAAGAGTAATTAGAGTAATTTCAGGGACAATATAATGTGGAAAGAGAGACACTGCAAGTGGCCCAACATCATAATGGTGGTACCAGTTAGAAAAAACAGAAAGATCTTTTAATACTGTGTTTTATAGGCAGTTAAGTTGCTCCAAATCAGCTTCACGAATGAATGACTGTCTTTTTTAATGACCTGTGGGCTCCTGAAAAGCAATGACAAAAGTGTGGTTGTTCTGCAAGTGTATTTCTAGGACAAAGTCACACAGAAAGAGCAAGACTATATTTTGATTTGCTTTTTGAGCTGTTCTATCCCCCACATAAGATGTGAAAGGATTAAACAGCAACACCACAATTTTTAAAGTATTCCTTCTGTTTTGGATGAACAAAAAAGCTTAAAAAAATACGTTAAGACCATAGTTCAAAGTTTAAAAAAAAAAAAAGAAAAGCCAAATTATGATGGGTCAGTGTCTGATTTATTCTACTTGTGATTATGAGCATGAAGATAGGTCACTCTGAGTTTAGGCAGGAAATTTTGTATACAGTGAAATCTACATTTTATACGTAGAAAAAAATAAACCAAGAGCAACTATGGACTAAGAGCATCCTCTTACAAAAAATCTATTCCAAGGAGAACTTTCTGTTGCCAAATAAGGTGGTGAAAGGATGTCATCAACTGCAACTGAAGTACTTATTTAGAAAATATTACAAGTGACAGAACCTATTGAAAATGACCTTCTGCTTAGACCACTAGTCAAAATTGCCTAAGGGTACTGAAAATGGGAGAAAGAAGGCCTGAATTAAAGAGACAGTTTTAGGGAGAAAATACAGTAGTTAGTTATGTGAAACAGGTACGGTAGGAGGATAAAGACTACAAGAGAGTGCATACTTTCATCTATTTTGATGATTTAGAGATGCCTTTTCTTTTTCTTCTTTTACGCATCTTCCTTATTCCAAATTTTAGTCCCAAAAGATATTTTCAAGACTTTTTTTTTTTGCATTTCTACTTCGATGAATCTCTAAATAATTATATGAAAACTACATTGTGTATAAATATTTAGATGTAAGAGGAAAGATAATCTGACATATCTTTACAGATATGTTCCTGTGCAATAGTAAGATAAACCTTGTCTCTGTTTTGCAGGCAAAATTAACTCAAGTTTTTTGCGTAGAAGATTCAGATATAGAAATATGTTGAAACATTTTTTTTTTGTGTAAATAGTGTGCTGAATGTCTTGTATTTGTCTTTGTATGAATAATTTATATAGATATGGAGACTTGCTGTATTTTTAATGTCATTCAGGCAAATTTATTTATTTTACAAATAGACCAAGCAGTCACATGGTCAAAACCCTGTTTTACATCACTCTGAATTGTGACTGTCAAAGTTACAGCCCTTGACTCCACTGCCTTCGTGCAAAGCTTTCGTTTTATGTGTGCATCTTCATTGCCTTGAGATTTTGCCTGGCAGCTGTAACTGAAAGGTGCTGGAGACCAAACCTAAGTACTGATTGCACCTATTAAGCAGGGTAGAAATGCTCTTTCACTCTATGCAGCACTAGGTCTAAGGATAACTAACTGTATAGTTTGAGCCACTCTTGTCTGCAGCAGCACCCTCACGGAGTATCTGGAAGCAATGATACTGAATTTATAGTCTTAGATTAAAAGTTTTAATTTTAAGTAGAAATACCACTATCAGAATACAAAGAAATTTAGATTTCCAAATGGGAACAGTTTGCATAATAAGATCCTTCAGACGTGGGCACTGTCTTGCATGCCTGCAAACCATTGTGCATATAGAAGTTTACCTGACAGCTCAAAGAATTCTCATGTGTTAGTACAATCCTGAAGCAGCATGGTGCTTACAAATGGACATAATTCAAAATTTCATTGCCTGTCTTACTGTGCTCAATGCTAGTGGGAAACAGCATTTTTAATGTATTATAAGGCAAAATAACCCCTGGTGGTTGTGTGAAGAGGGCAGACCAATCCACTGATCAATCCACACACATTTTTCATTCTGAAACAGAATGGAGACACTGGGATCTAAAATGTAACCTCTAACTGGGGTGGACTCCGTGGCAGGATGGCAGTGCAGTGCACGGTGTGGATTTATATGGCATTGTTCCAGAAGCGCAACCTTTTGAAGTAACTACTCTTTTTCAGAATATTAAAACCACTAAAAAAAGCATAAATGGCAACATTCTATGTGTAATGGATAGGTGAGGGAGTGGATCTTCATTCACACAACTTTGATTTTTAGATCATGATATCTAAAGCTCATGAATCTTTACCAAACTGCTTCATTCACTGACATCCATAACTGATCTTTATTTCATCATGAGACCTGTGCTGAACAAATCAATTTTTAACATCTGTCTCAAAACAAAGGTCATAAATCACCTGTTTTGCTACAGACACAGTAGCAGATTTGTAAAGCCTGTTGGTCTAATTTTGCATGAGGGTATACCTACTTATTCTGCTGTAAAATGGTCTTGTCTATTAAAATCTATGTGTGCAACTAGGAGAGGTTTTACTTGTTCTGTTACTGGCTCAAGACATTTACTGGCTTTTATTAAAATGATAAAGAATGGAAAAATACATTGAGTTTTTTTTGTTATTTATTTGTATATAGTATTTTGTAAAGTTTTAAATGGAATTTAGTATTTATCTTGTGTTTGTTTAATCAGTTACTTAATTTGTATTCTGTTCACTCTTAAACACTTTACTTGGAATCAAAGCCCTACTATATTAGATGCTTTGGAAATGAAGGATGATGACAATCTGGTTTTACCATCTGCCACTTGGTCTTGAGAATATGCACTTAACTGTCTCATTTTATGCAGTATATACAGTTCCTGTCATATCAAAAGTAATGTTTGCCATCTATTAACTGAACATATATAAGTCCTTGCCTGAAGTTTCAGGGCAACAAGTGCTGCTTGAATAGCTCTTGAAAGGAGATGGTATTCAATATGAGGCTGTGTGTGTCTATGTCTGTAATGAACAGCTGCAGGTTAAAACATTTTGGGAAGGAACAAAAGAAAATGACAATTACAATGTCTATGAGTATAGGCCAGCTTCAAGTACTTTGCCTATTAATTTTTTTATTTTCTGAATCGTGAACTACAAGGAACAAATTTTATAAGAACTACCTACCACATAATTACCTACTCCATACTAGCTGGCTGCACATGAGTGTTGCGGCACAAGGTCTCTCCACACAGTCCTGCCACTGACTCAGTAAGCAACTTCATTAGCATGCTTGCAGTTGTGTTCTAAATTGTGTTATTGTGTCCTGCACATCTGCTTTTTGCTGTCTAAATTGGAATGGTGGTATATTAATTTTGTGTATTATTTGTTAGTGAAACTGAGCAAATTTACAGGATTTTCATACTTGTCAAAGATGCAAGTTGCCTATGTTTCCTTCACTGAATGAGGCTAGTGTATCAGTCTCAGACAATAGAAACTCTGGGTCACAGTCCATAGGGGTTTCCCAGGACAAATTGTCTCCTGAGATATCGGCCCTGAAAGTGTTGGACTCAGTCCTCGAGGACTGAATTGACCAAGAGTATTCTGTCTTGAATCCTGCTGTACTTCAGAGTGAAATTGTCTTCAGGACAAGTCTGTGAGGTTCCTAGTTTTTTGCAGTCCTGGGGTTCAGCTTGTATGAAACATGGTTGCTCTGCCCAGGGAGCAGCATGGGAGCAGCCTGGCCTTGCTCTAAGAGTCTTCTGTGCTTCACTGATACTATGAGCAAATTGTCAAGTTAATGTGAGGTGATCCTAAGACCTTTTGTTTCAGGAATACTACACTCCTGTGTACTTAGTGAAAAATTTTCTCAGAATGTCTGCTTTATCAAAAGACAGAGAGCAATCTTACATTAGAATGAAATTGTTGTTTTTATGAAACACCTATCCACCCTTTAAAGCCAGCTTTAAAGGCCACAGGGATGTTTCAGCTCCTAGAGTTGTGTAATTCAATTGGAAGACAAAAAATAATATTTGTTATGCCAAGTACTGTTGAAAGAAAGACAAAAGCAAAACTGATTTTTCATTGTATACATTCCTTACTAGATAGATTTATTTTAATTGATTGAGATATCATCGAGTGAGCTGCTTCGGTGACTTTTCTCTATCTTTTTTACTAGCATTTAGATAATCCATATATGCAAGCAAATAATTATGTAAGTTCTTATAATGTATTAGAATATTACATGTCCTTACCATTCTATGATTCTATGATTTTATGTCATTTTTAGGCTGAAATTCAATTAGCTACAGATTTAGCAGAAAACCAGCTATGTATACTATCGAACAAAACTGAAGTTGTTTATAAAATCCCTACCAGAGAAGATACCTTTTTATGGTTATGTTTTTTTATAAAGTTGTAACTTAGTTTTGTTCAGAGTTGGAGTCCTGAAGGATATTTAATAAGCTTCTGAATTTGAAACATTTTATAGACTTTAATAGCCAAGATTGAGCTGCTTTTGGCAGTCACAGATATGGCTGATTAGGATGGTTTGTCAACCCAAACTATTCATCAGATTTAGTCTGGTGAATGAAAAAACGTCAAATCTATTTGAGAAAGCTCGATAGAAGAGTGGAAGGTCCAGTAATTGCCATTTAAAATGTTATGGATGTGTTTCCAAATGACAAGGGGACAACCTTGCACAAAGAAATTCAGACAGGACAGGATTATCTTTCCAAAAAGACTGTAATTATTTTGACAGAAGATATTATATACCAAATTAAAAAAAAAAAAAAGAGCCAAATCTTAAATTGTCATAACTAACTTTAGGAAGGATTTTACAGTTCTTGGTGACATTTCTCATGATAGGATCTACAAGAATGTTGTTAGGGTCTGTGAGACAGAGAATACAGTAGATGAGAAAGCTTTGTGGTAACTTGTTTTACATTTGCAGTTTGATAAAAAAGGATTTCAGTCCCTTGCTGAACACATTCATCATTTTGTAAAGCTGTAGAAGAAATCACATATAGGCTAGTAAGCCAAATTCTATAGCTTTCCACATATACATAAGATACAGTTTGTCGAAAGTTTCTTACATTTGATCCTTTGGTTCTTTCTAAGGGCTGGAGGATTTTTCTGCAACTCAGAAAATTAATGAGCTATGTTAAATAAACTCTAGAACTAAGAATGTATTTGCATGGCTGTAAAGAATTGTGTATACGTAATTTTTATTGCTTTCCACTTTCATTTTGCTTTTCTGCCTTCTCTGTTTAATTTAATTGAAACCTATTTCTTTGAAGTTTAAAAGCCTTTTGGTGTTCTTTCGGATGCTTGCTACAGATGAAGGTGTCTACAGATGCCCTGTAAAGCCCTGGAAACCTCAGGGCCACTGTTTCTTTTGACTTCTGAAATAATTGTTCTTGACCTTGACTCCTGCATATTCTTTTTTTTATATGGCCTATTTGAGGCTGCATGAACTGCGAAGGCATTGTAGCTGACTGTAGAGTTTTTATTGCTCCTGTAGGGAAGCAACTATGTAGATCTGTTATAAAGAATTTTACTATAAATATTTTTTATTATCTTGTAAAATATAAGCCTCATAATCAGTGGACATGTTGCTTTAGTTTAACCCAATGAAACTTCTAAAAGAAAAATATAATTGTACATCACAACAGTATTTGAATTTAGTTTTTTTACTTATGATTAATATTTTGAACTTTAACCTGTGCTAGATTTATCTGTGTCTCTGAATATTGACTTCCAAATATACCAGCTCATTCTGTAAGATCATGCACGTTTAATCTGTAAGATGTTATGCCAAATGTATTCTTTGTAACAGAGTGAACATATGCTTTCGAAGCAGGATGGACTTTGAAGATGTTTTGAGCCCATTTTGGAATACAGTAAGTTATACTGTGAGGGCATGATTAATTTGCATTGTGGTGAAACAACAGTAGAAGTTGTTTTGAAACTGAAGCTCTTCTCAAAGGAATTAACTGAGGTTGTCCAGGTAACCTGGCTCTACTGTTTCCTGAACTTACTTTTGTATGTCCTCAGTGGTCTCCTCCACTTCTGTTTACAAGTTTTTTTTTTTTCATTTCTTCTAGAACTTGCCATACTCAGAGGAAAGAGGGAGCATCAGATAAGTTTATATTCTATTTGACCCCGGGTTTTATATTCTTCTGTTCTTCAGAGAAGAGGAAAAAGTTCTGCAGTGCTTTTGAATGTACAAACAAACTATTTGGTTGCTATGATGCTTGCCAATGTATGAAAGGTTTTCATTCCACAATGATAATGTCATTGTTGTTGTTTTCTTTCTTGTTTGACTTGTTTCACTGAAGTTTATGTGTTTCTAAAGGAACATTGAAGGGATATTTACTCAGATACTTAGGAACTGCAGCAAAAAACATTTTACACCTCTCCTGAGGGAGTTAAGTGTATTCTGCTGAGTGAAGGTTTGTATCCGAATGAAGATTAATTTCTTTGAAGTTTGGAACAGGAATAGCCCAAGGACTCTCCTGGATGTTGTGGCACCTGGATTGTACTGTCTTCTGATTGACAGCAGAGAAAACTTCAATTTTTACTAAGGTACAGCACATTTAACAACTGTAACAACATTCTGCTTCAAATTTTCTACAGGAAAACTCAAACTGATTTAGGTTTTATGGTGCTTAAAGCACACCCTTCCAAGTTGAAAAAAAACTCATTACTTTTTCCTATACCACTGTGTATATGTTTATCTGATATATTTTACTATTTACTTGTATTGTAATTCCTTTAATGGAAAGGTTGTCTTTTTGTCATTATTATCATTGTTTATAAATGTTATTATTACTAGTATTTATTTGTTAGATGGACATGCATAGCTAGGTATAAGAAGGAAGTAATTTGAATATTTTAAAAATATTTCCTACACATTTTTGTTATCAGGATTTTCTTCCCTGTCTTTAAGCCAACATTATTCAATTTCAGAATAAAAATTATCATTCACAAGCTCAAATAGTGCTCAGTTCTCAAATGATTTGTAAACTGCAATTAGTTTCTAAGACAAAATTAATAGTACCATTGAATAGTGAAAAAAATAGTTAAGTTCCTAATTATTAGCCTAATTCTCAATACTTCAGTGTTTTGAAGGCAGATTAACTTCTGGCTAGTGTTGTGATCAAGAGGGAAATTTTAATATGAGAAAATTTGCTAGATGTGACTTTGATATCTTATGTCAATCTTTGCTATGTTTGAAAAAAAATATTTTTGAACTAGTGTTTAAAGTAATGGAGAGTAAAGTGGTTTTTAGGAAAAATTAGCCTCTCACCTGCAGAGCAGGATAGATGTTGAGTAATGATTAAATAGCTGTAAGCTGCAAATCAGCATTAGTCTTGAGCAGTATTGCTAGTGCTTATGTTGTCAAAGATTGCCTTTTTATTACCCTCATGTTACTCATATTAAAGAGAAAGAAATTTTTTACTAGGAATATGGTAATTGCTGGTAGAAATAGCTGTAATTTTTTGGTTGCTGTTCACATTACTTCTTAGAGTGGCGAGAGAAACAGATTCGTATTTATACAAAATTGGCAAACAAGGATTTTTCAGAGCAGAGGAACTAATGCAGTATTTTAAAATATTTTTTTCCACAAACATAACATACAGTTTCTAGTGCATTATCAGCACATAATCTGATTCCCCAATAGAATTGGAGGACCCTCTCTTTGTTGTGCCTTTTGCTCCCTACTAGGTCACTTACACATCTGACTGGCCAAGGGACAGAATATTTACTGTGGGTTATATAAAGCTGTGCACATGCTGTTTAGCCAATTGGCTGCCCTTCCTTCATATAATACTGACCTCTAATTCTTTCCTTTTCTACAGTGGGAAATTGGCTCTTTGTTACTGTCTCTTTTTTCTTTTTCTTTTCTTTTTTTCCTCCAGGAAATCAGGACACTTTATGTGCATTTGTTTTTAGGGTAATTGCTGTTCAGAGTAAATAAAAGGAACATTTTTTTTCACTGGATGATTAGTGGAATTAAAACTCATACTGAATAGACTACATCCTTCTAATTTCTGTTACTCTCTAGCTGGTGTACTTGAAGCTGCATAAACTAAAACCATGAAGTTGTTATGTATCTGAAGTAATGTATTAATAATTCATCTGCTAGAATTCCTTGACTGGAAGTCAAATGTAGTTTACTATTTATTTCAGCAATATTTATTTGTGCAAGTGAGAGCTATAGAAAAAAAGTTATAGTGGAACACAGAATTTGTAAATAATAACAATAATTAGTAACGTGATTATGTGGAACAGTACCTTTCCAAACATTTCAAATATTGCAAAGTTTCTTTTGTTGTGAAGGGTGAATTCTTACTTTATGTTAACTATTCATCCACTTTTAGAGAAGAATGATTTCATTCTAGAGTCTTGATAGAATATTCTAAACAAAGTATGTACTTGCATTCTTTTTCTAAGGAATAATTTTACTTATGGAAAATTGGCTCTGTATATTATGTTCTGATATTGTGGATATACTTTTTCAGATGTCTTTGAGTCTCAGTAGATTTAACACTTTGGCAGGAAAAACTTGTACACCGAAAATACTGTCACTGTGCTTGGTATTAATCAAGAAAGATATTGTAAAAAGTGTTTTCTGAGTGGTTCTAACAACCATTTGTATGAATTCCCTTTACTACAGAAAAATAGGGTAATAGTAACATGTTATATTAAGTATATTACTATATATTACAGATTTTATAATTATACATTATACATGTATTTTATATTATATTATGTATAACTATATGTTGTATAAATTTAAAATAATTATATTATGATATAGTAATTATTATTAATAAAATACCTGCAGAAGTGTAGATAATAGTGTTAACTAGAGCTGTAGTCTTCCCAAGTTTTAGTAAGATTATACAAATACTAAGTGTAAATAAGGTCCTTAAATGTGCTGCGAAATTTGTTTCAGAAGTTGTGAAAAGCTATTGGAAACACCTTTTGATTGGCTTTTGATTAATAGGGGGAAACTAAGAAGCTAAGTGAAAAAGTGTCATAGAAGATAGAGTTCACTTTATAATGAGAAGAAGATATTGGAGCAGCAGAACAACACATTTCAGAGAAACAGACTTCTGCAAATTCAGGGAATTGATACGTATGATTTCTTGGGAATATAAGCTAAGGGATAAAAGAGTGCAGCTGCTGAGGGAAATTGAGTGTTTGCTTATGTACATGTTATATAGCGTGGACGAGAAACATGAATGATAGAAACAGACCAGAATAGCTGTTTTGAGAACTCTTCACTGAACTGAAGATCAAAAAATAATAATAGAAAATAGGGAAGTAGAGTATGTAACCAAGGGTGAATGCAAAAGAATAGAACAAATCTCTAAGGATAAAATTGGATAGGATTTTTTGTTAAGAAGGGATATGAGGCAGGATTGGACTAAATTCTTCTTCCAACACTTTGCAGAAGTGAATTGAAGTCACTTTTGTACACCTCTATGATTATTTTCTTGAATGAATGCAGCCAGCTTCTCTGCAGGAGAGTCAGCACCACCATACTGGTTGGTCTGGCCTATTCATGCTAGGGAACGTTCACCTTCTCTAGCCAATTTAGTGATCTTTCATACCAAAGATTTTCAAATACAGCGTTCCAGTCTGTTTTTGGACTTTCCTCTAGATTAAATGTGGTTCAGGGAGTCTTAATAAAGTCCTAAATCTGCTTATGAGTAATAATGTCTTATTTGCAGCAAATCACAGGTTGCACTTGCCTCTCTAGTACTTTCTAGCTAATGATCTTTACTATACTACCTTCTGGAGAAACACTTTTTTTTTTTTTTAATAGTATAGCTATTTGCTAACTTCTCTCTGATTTGCTTCTGGTTTGGTACTGTGATTGTATGGGTTTTTGTTGTGATGGTGTTTTTTTTAACAAGTGGAAATACGCCTTCTAGCAATGAGCAATAATTGTAAATGTGTTAAGACTCTTAGGTTAAGATGAACTGGGAGAGTATTAAAATGAAGTCTCTAAGTTTATAATAAGGACAACTGCAGTAATCTTTAGATACTTTTGAAGATAAGTAAATTCACTGGGTCCTAAAAAATCAAAGAAAGCATCAACTAGAGCAGAAATTTTATTTCATGTAAGAGTATTTTACATGGGAAAGGTGAAGACAAATTGGAATTGAAATATAAAGCTCAAGAGTGAGACTGAAAGTGGAACATAGCCTAGCATATGTTTTTAAAGTATATATCCAAGATTAGAAACAAAGGAGAGTATCCAATGACCAAGGATAAGGACTGAGAGAGAAAGCAGCAACAGTTAGAGTACTAGTACAACTAAGTACATGCTCAATTCCTGCTGATGCCTGTTGCTTTAAACTGAATACACCGTGAGTTCCTAAATATATTGCAGCAGAATTTCATCTTGATCTTAGCACAACTGAAGGAATGTGTATTAAGTAAAAGTTAAGAAAGAGGAATTGAGCTAAAAAAGGGTCAAAACAAGTCTGTCTTTCAATTAATTGATAATCTACAGTGAGTTATTTTCTCTCAGTAATTCTTTAGCACTAATTGCCAACCTTGTATATGCATTTATGCCATGTGTGATTAACTTAGCTAATGTACTGAGTTGTGGAAATATTTGGACCAATGCATTTTTCCCTTTTGTATTGAGTATGAAATATCTTAAAGTTATTTTAAATCAATTTGAATAACTTGAAGTTTTTCTTCCAGTTGACTCATCAATTTTTAAGACAAGGCTAAGGATAAAGGAGGAACATATCACTGTCTGCTTCTTCCAGTACAATTTTACTATATTCCAAAGGTATCAACTATAGACGAAAACATAAACACGTCGTGAGATTTTTTTTTCCATTTTATTTCTAAGAGTTCTCATGCTCCTCCGGAAAGAAAGTCCTAGAAGACCTTCAAATGGAGAAGGATTTAAACAGCTGGGAAAATATTAATAGACTTCTTTTGTCAGAATGAGGGTGTTAAAACTAGACTGGATAGTTCTGCATGCCACTAACACACCATAAGTAAGTATGCCGCTATCAATCTTTGTAGCAGGCTAGATTCAGGAAAACCATTCAAAGCTAGTTAAATGCGTTTACAGGGAGCAATATCTAAATCTTACAAAAGGCATAGTCAGCAGGGTTGTTGAACTATATGATCTCTAAAAGTCCCTTCCAACCCCTACCATTCTATGATTCTATGATAGCTGGTGTAAGAAAAAAGATGAGAAACAAGTTCTGCTCATAACTTTTGAAGAATTTCATTGAATCTCTGCAGAAAAGCAGGAACAATATCTGCACACTTAGTTTGAGAGCAAATGAAGCACTACAAACTACATACCTTCCTTGTGCTTCCAGAAGAAAAAGTACTTAGGAGCAGCAAATTAATTTTTAAACAGATCTTGGAGCATGAAAGTATAAGCTTCACTTCTTGGCACATCCCACTTCCTTGCAACTAATATTTAAATGGTTAAATCCTTAAATATACTTGTCGAAAACCAACAGATGAAGAAATACTGAAAGTTATTATTATTTTCCACTTTATTTCGTGGTATATGTGAAAAATGTGTTCTTTTATTAGATTTAAGCACTACAGGAAAAGATATCAACTAGGTTACTTATTTCATACAAGTTCTACTTCTGTGTAGAATGGAAGCTGCCAAAGAGTCATAAACTGTTATATAAAAAGAGTCATACTGTTATAACTAATTGTATTTACTTTTATAAGAAGTGATTAAGGGCTGTGTCAGATAATGCTGAGTCTCAAGAAATGTGCTGTATGTGTCTGGATTCAGTTTACTGGGTTGCTCTCTGACAATAGTGAGAATTGCTGTTGTGTGGTGTTTTAAAAAGACCATACTCTTTTTTTGCAGATAAATGAATAGATGGCTGAATGTGAAGAGCAATATTTCACCTGTCTGAATATACTGTATTGTATTACTTGCTTAAAAAGCTCTCTATTTTACATGGTGATTGACTGTATTTTATTTTTCACAGTAATCATATTAAAATGTATCTTGTGCTTTTACACTGCAGTTGAAATTTTGGCTTTACTGGAAAAAAGACTGTGTCCTGATATTGCCCTTTTGCACACTGGAGAGATAAACATGGTATGTAGAGCTGCTGCAAATTTTTGCAAATTTATCATATCTTTTACATTTTTATGACTTCTTATTAAAATATGTGATTTTGACACATCCATTGAAACGTCTATTGGTACGATCCAGTCAATGTAAATACTTGTATGTCCTTCCTGTCAACTTCAGAGAAAAGCTTTCCCTTGAATTGTTTCAGCTCTGCAGTCCTTATGATCGTTAATAATAAAGTGAATATGAGACGAACTCCTATGTTCATCTAATCTTTTCACTTGGTCATCAAGCCAGTTGTTCTTCTGGGACCTCTCTGACAGCTACTCTAGGATTTGGCAGCCTCTGGCTCTTTAAGGTGTAATGGCTAGCTTTAGATTTTCTCTTTTCTTATGACAATATAATATATGGCAGTAGAAACGCTGGATATTACTCATCTTTTGAAAGGTGAGGATGATGACAGATTACCATTAATCACATACACTTCTGAACATTTCAATTAGAAGTAACTAGAAGAGTAAAGCAATTATCACTACTCTCTCCATAGCATTCTTTGACATTAAAGGCAAGCTAGCATGTAAATATGTTCACTCTTCATTTGAGCAAAAAGGTGATTCAGTTCTGTTAGGACTCTCATCGTGACCAATTTCCTTTGCAATCAGTCTACAAATTTCTCATTTATTTCCCAGTGTGCTATGTAAAATACAAATGCTCTTTCAATGCTGCACATAGCGTGAGATCTGCTTTGTTTGTACAAGGTGTCAGGTTTTTTTGTGCTGTGCATTTGCACTCATTAAAGTAAATTTGAATTGTTACATTCCAAAGTTGTTATCTTTCTATTTAAAAAAATGTGTGTGGATTTTTCTCATGACAGAGTGACTGTTGTGAACTGGGCCCTTTGGCAAGTATTTTCATGCTGAGGAACCAGGTGAATTGGTAGCAGAGTAGAATATCTCCTTTTCTAAAATTACATGAACTGGAGACCATTTCTTGTTAATTGAATTAGTGAGCTCGGTGAGATCTTTCTTTTAAGACTTGTTTGGGCCTTTGCATAACTTCACATTCTTATAACCACCTATTCCGAATATAAGGGAGATATTATCATTCCTGGATAAGAAATTCAGACATTTATTCATTGAAAGGAGTATTTGTGAGGATACAGCAAGGCTTGCTTTCTTTCTCAGTGTTTGCAAAAAGTGAAATCATTATTTTAGATTAACATGCCAACTAGAGTGTTTCTTGGAATTTGCGTTTGTGTTTCTCAGATATTATTTAATAAAAAAACCCCAAATACCTGAAGTCTTTTCCTCAAACCAAAACTGATGTTCCCTCTCTCCCCATATGACATCCCAAAAAAGCTAGTAGTGTGCTATGGTACTACTTAGAAGTTTTCTTGTTGTTTATTTCATGAATAGGAAATTGGAAAAAATGCATAGGATTAAATCAGTTTTTTTTTTCTCTTTGTATTTAGTTTATTTTCTCAGCCCTTTTATGTGTTTACCTTGGGTCTTACTCTTGGGAAGGGTTTTAGCTTTGTTTATGCTTAAATAATGGCATTTGTCCAAAAAGATGACCAAAAAAACCAAAGCAAAACTTAGACAGAAAATGTCTGTAATGAAATAACTTTTGAAATAGAGGATAAGTTATGGTGAGATCTTGGAAATGTTACCTGATATCCAGAGACCCGTTCAGAAGTTAACGCGATACATTTTTAACTCTATTGACGTAGCATATGGAATGGAGAATCATGGAGTAAAGTAGTGCATTGATATAAATATTCTTCTCTTTAAGTATGTTATTACAAGAAGAGTTATCACATTCCTCTAAGAAAACACTCTAATTGCTTAATGAGTCTAACAGAGGTTTTCCATACTAAAATGCACCCGTGAGAATCAAGTGCTGTTCGTGTGTTGTCACCAAGCCTCAGGGTCACCTTTAGGCAGTACATGTGTAAAGCTGGAAAGAATTCCTACAATTCAGAACAAAAAACAAAGCCCTTCATAATTATCTGCTTTAAATTGTCTAGATTTATAGGAAAATTCATTTGGTGTGGGTAAGACAACATGTTAAGGTTACCTAGTGGGATTTAAAAATAAATTATTTCTTAGAGAAATTTATTCCTTTCCTCCAGCATGAAAAAGAATTTGTATATCTAGGCATTGTAGTATTTACTGTTTTTTTTCACATCTCAATTCACACTGGAAGATAGCTCTACAGAGTCAGTGGGAAACCACATATTACTACAATAAAACATGCAAAATCTTGATGGTTTCAGACAACTGCAATTTTATTGTTGAACAATAGTAGCAATTTTAACATTATTGGACATGCTGCACATACATTACCTCAGCTACTGTTTAGAAGTAGCCCATGCAGACAGCTGACTGTGAATTTTTAATTTGTAGGTGGCTTTTTAATGTTTATTATTATTTTTTTCCTTTGTTATTTCTAGATTCGTTAGAGCTAGAGGTAACGTAAGAACTAGTGTTCCTCAGCATGTCAAAACTTCTCTATCAGAAAAAACCCAAATAATAAATTAAAAAAGAGATATTTGAATGAGTGTTCAAATCCTTTGATTCCTAAGGCCAGTTGCTCAGATTGAAGGTGTGTCAGAAATGATAAGGTAATTGCTGAAAATAGTCTGTTCTGTTTCTGCCAATACTGGGAGTTATTTTTTAATGGTTGATAATAGTCAAGAAACCTTGTGAAGTAGTTTCCCTTGGGAATTCTATTGAAATCAGAGCTGCAGGGCAAATGGTAATGTTCGTGAACTGACAAGAGGCAAGTGAAACCACCTCCTGCACATCCAGGGCAGAATAGAAGACATTTATCTTACTTTTAATGAGTGGCATGTTGTAAGACTTCCACAACTCAAAAATGAACCTAAACCTGGGTCCATGTCAGTAATTTTTGGCAAAGTAATTTAAACTTTGGAAGTAGTTTGTAATTTTTCTCAGTCTAGAGCACGTTGCTCCCTTAACACTTCTGGGGCTGTGATTATTGTAGGGTTATTTGCTGGTGGAAAACAACTGATAGGCAATTGCTTATAGTGACTGTCATAGAGTTCCCTGAATATGTATATGTAATCTTCGTGTAAATCTGTTTCATCTGCAATCAATGGTTTCGGCTTGTCCTCATAGACATCATTGTATTATTTTTCCTTGCTCTCAGTTCCAGATGTTAAAAAAAAAAAAAAAAAAAAAAGAAAAAAGAATAAAAGGAAAATTTCCTCCCTTACTGATATTTCTTACCAGAAATGATGGTTTTCATGTGACAGAAAAGTGTGACTCAGAACAAGAAGACATAATTTGTATTGGAAACAAGATGTATGTATTTTTAGGTTAAAGAAATACAAGTGATTGTCTTTGTAATGTTTGTGCAGCATAATTTCACCATAGAAAACTAGTTCAGCGTATTATTGGACTTGCTAAACTTGAGCACAAAAATCCCAAACCCCTAATTCCCTGCCTTAATCCGTATGTATCTGGATTCTCTTCCTTGCACTTCGGACATGAAATTGTAATAAGCATGTGCAGATCAGACAGGGAAGGTACTTCACTACTGGGCTAAAATGAGAAAAAAATGGGAAACATCTGTGCCAGCAGGGCTGGAGGGGGCACTGGGGTGAGTCTTGTGCTAACACTTAGAGGTTGTGGCAGCTGTGGGGAACCCTGCTGAGGGGCAGCAAGGTGAGGAGAGCCCTGCTGAGGGGTGATGGGTGAGAGGTAGCAGAGGTTTTAGAGAAGCCTTCCTGGGTGGAACAGCATTTGCCAGAGACAAAGATTTGGGAGCAGGCAGACAAATCACTCTTAGGAGTAGATATATGGAACTTTTCTGGTAGGTTTCAAATATATTTATATTTATATATTTAAATATAAATATTTTGTATTCTTAAAAGCACAGGAAATGGATATTTATATTTTAGTCATATTGTTTTACATCCTGTAAACTATATTGTTGTACTTTATTGTAGATATATATTATGCCAATTTAAAGTGGTTTTTAGTTTATAGGTAAGCTTAATTACTCTCTCAACAAAATTATAGGAAAAGGAATAATAGTTTTAAATATCTTCTAGCTCTTTTCTCAAACTTTGTACTGCTTAAAGTCTTACTCTCTATATATACAGTTGCTTTCCAACATCCAGTCTTAGAAGTGAGCTAAATTTTTATTGCTCTGAACTAACAAAAAACCACAATTACCTTAGAGGTTGTTCCAAACAACTTTGTAAGAAAAGAGATAGGAATGTTTCAGGAAACATTATCCTTGACAAATATATACTGTTGTGTAATAGAGCAACATCTTTAGACCCAATCATGTCATATAATTTTTTTTTGTCTCTCTAGCCTTACTTTTACAGAATCCAATTTTGTATTCCATTAGTATGCATGTGTATGTTCTAATAGACTACAAAAATGCAGCATGACCTACTTACTGAGAACCTAGTTGTACATCCCATTAGTGTGCATGTATTTTCACAGTAATAGAATTTAAAAACACTGTGACCCATTTTTTTCTGCTTCATCAGTAAATGTCTATGTAACATGTATCTATATGTGTATATACACCTCTCCTTTTTAATTGTTTGAGAAAATATGTGAAAATCTTCCAACACTGAACAAGGGTTCTGTGCTGTTTGAACTGCTTAGACACTAATATAGTACATATTCTGCATAAAATAATGCATGATACTTGAAGGCATTTGCAATGTAAGAAAACTGAATGTAGATAAAGCAACCTGTACTTTGAAAAGGATTAATATTGCAATGTAACCTGACCTATTTTTAAAGGAATACTCATTTTACTGATTTATAATTCCCAGCTGAACTTGCTCATGCCTTGATTTTGCTTTCTTTGACATTTACTCAAGATATTGAACCGAAAGGAGTTCCTATAAATTCTCCTTCCTTAGCATAATTCCTAAATATTGTGAATGACAACATAATTTGTTCTTTGGAACCTTCCATCTGTCTATGTCATTTAGTATGCTTTATTTTTCATGCCAGTCATTACAGACTTCTATCAAAATTCTCCCTCCATCTTAAAGACTGAGAACTCTGTGTTGATTCTTATACAAAACTGTTTAATAGCTCTGCTCATCTTTGTCAGCCCTCTTTGTAGTTTCTGTTGTCCTTTTTCATCTTTTTTGAGAATATAGAGATGAAAAGTTGATGGTGTTTAAGATAAGAGACCACTGTGAACTCTGTGACGGTGTTTTGGTCATTCTTATATTTCCTAAGATTCCTTTTACTTGTTTGATTGTCCTTGAACAGTGATTTGGCAGCTTCATGAAATTAAGTATTATAGCCACAAATCTGACATTCAAGTGAAAGAATTATCAGCTGAGAGCTTATCATATCTACACAGTGACCACTTTACTATTTGTATCATAGAATGTTATTTAAATTTAGCCTGATCTGTTACAGAAGGTGTTTTAGCAGATCTTTACTGCTTTCACTCCATATGTTTTCAAGGAGATGGTGTGTTGTGGTATAGTGTCTTCCTTGAAATGACCCAAGATTCTATGGGTTTAGATGGTGCAGAGGTCCATCTGCCTACGGGCATACACTAGAGTGTTTTGCATCCTAAATTGAAAGCATATGGTGGTAGTTTTATAACAACAGCCCTATTATATCACCCATACTGGTGAAGATGCTATGCACTCTATGGGTTAGAAGCCTTGAAAAAATTAAGATTATCCCTTGAGGTTCTCATCTGCTTGTGGGATAGAACTATCCTAAGAGCAACTGCAGTCAAGCAGCGAGTTAAACCCATAGAATGGTTTCACCCTTGGTCTTTCCCTACACACACCTAATAGAAATCAGTTTATAGCCACATTGCAAATCAGAGATGAGTCCCAGCATTAAAACAGAAGGTTGAAATAGATATTCTAGTACCAAGAATTGATGGCTGTATCACAGCATAGGAGGACTGTATGACCTGCTTCAAAGCATTTATAAAACTATGAGAACACTAGTAAAGACGATATTGTAGTCCTCTGAGAGTATTAATGGGTCACTGATGTGAAGCGAAACCACTGGATTAATCGTATTTAATTTGGGGGTTTTACATTGTACTTCTGAGACAGAAGAAAGTGCATGAAGAAGAGAAGAAAAGCTTATGAGCATTCTGCTTTATTGTACCTCATTAGCATGTAAATTCTTGCTGTTTTATCATATTACAGGGGATTATTTTTAACATTATACATAGGTTCATTAATTGCTATATTGGAATTCTTATTGTAACAGGAAAAGTTCTTCTATCAAAAGAGTGGCATCATAAGATCAATGTTGTAGCTAACTCCTGGTGCATAGTTAAGATATATGTTCTGCAGTTATTCACAACATACTAGTAGGGAATGATAACATATTAACAAGTTTTTCTATCAGTGATATGACCTACAAGTTCATGTTTAGAAGATGGACATTTTATTTCGACTTTTCCATTTGGGAATTTGGAGTGTGAAGAACTCAATGCTTTCAAATGAAATCAATTATTTCATATGAAAGTCTTAATGAAGCTTCACTTCCAGTGAATCGACAAGAGATGGGAAAATGCTTAGAAGCTACAGCTTTCTGAGCTCCTACTTGGTTATTAAAAACACATTGCATCACAGAGTACTTTTAAACTTGAACAGTCTGTTGCTTTTATTTGTTACATGCTATTAAATTTTAATATTATGTGTATTAACTTTATCTGTTTTGTCTTCACATGTTTTGTTTTTCTGATGTGAGGCTTAACTAAGCGACATATCTTTCCCAACTGTATTACCTAATGACTGATTATAGTTTATGATGACTAGGATTAAACAGTCAAATTCTGTTGCCAAAAAAGCGCTTACAGAATATTTTAAAGCCATAAAATATATACATACATCAACATTGCTTATTGGAGAAATGCTCTGTTTAGCTGTGAGAACAGCAATGTCTAGGTTTCAGCTGAACTGTTGATCAAGATTTTAGTTGTTCACTTAGGGAACTTTCATTGTCTATTTTTAATGATCCATTTGGTCCAAATTATACATGACATAACTCCATTGTTTCACAGTTACTGATTTCAAAATATAAATCAAGACATAAAATCTAATTTCACTTTAAAACAACAGTTGATTTTAAAAAGATTTTTAGACATATTTGGATATTTATATAATGGATGACTTGAAAGCTGTTGAGCATTTATATTGGTAGTTAAAGTAGAGAGTATCTGACTGTCTCCTGGGATTATATCTTTTGAGTAAGAAATAATAAAAATGAATAGCATTATACTGACATAATTTGCAATTGTAGGAAAAACCTTTTGCATTATATGATCAAAATAGAATATTGTAGTGAGTGGCCACCAGAAGACAACTGTCCTATCATTTGATAGTTGGAGAATTGCTAGAAATCTATTGCTAATTTATCTGGCATTGGTTTAGATTAAGCTGTTGTATTGAGTGAGTACTGAATCAGATATGTTGAAAGTAAGGAATGAAGGCATTTCAGAAATTAAAAGTGTTTGAGGGTGAAGACTCTCAAATATAGTATGCTAGCATAGTTTTGAAAATAGGAACTGTCACTTCTACCAACAACACTGATAGCCTTTTGGTGTCTTATTTCATTGTTTACTCAAAATACAGAGTGGTGTGAAATATGTTGACTATACAGTTTACCACGACCTCCATCTGTGGTTGTAGTGAAACAGTCTTATTCTCCATCTGTCCCTTGTTTCTATCATATGCTTGATTCATTAAAACCTATGGTTATTTTCTTTGGAAGAATCTCAAATACAAACTGAGTGAACACAGCTACATCAAATCTTTAATCATATTTTTAGCACATATTAGTTCAATAAATTCAATTCCCAATTTTAACAATAGTGATTTAAAAAGTTCTGTCTCAGATCCTGAGTATAAATTAAGTTGGATTTTTTTTTCCAAGGCTTTACAATTTTTTTGTTTAATATTTTATAAAACAACATTAGATCATAGTTTATACATCTCAGTGCTTTGAATATAAAGCAGCTGCACAGGTACTGTTGATGACAGTTAATCATTTTCAAAATAGTGGCCATGGTGTGTTCTATAGCAAAGTAAGAAAACAGAAAACAGCTCAGTTTAAGATTTAATCAATATTTTTAAATTTAATTTTGTTTGTCAACTGATTTTTGCCATGGAGGTTACCCTAATACAGACACACCTAGAAAAAACTGCAAACCTTTGGGTCTCTTATTTCATGAGGAATTCTGTGTAATTCTAGCCTATATCTTTACTTGTCCTTTTTATTTCTGTGTGTATTTCCACAGAAACATGGGATGACTAATAACTGTGGAGGCTCATGTATCATTCCACTTAATGCCAAATGTTTATCGAAGTCCTATGAATGAAATCAGAAATTTAGAGTCTATTTTTTTCTACATATCTGGCATTAATGATGGTAGTGCAAACAGTTCAAATTATCAGTAGAATGACTGAGAAGATAATTTTTACCGTGTTCCACTGTTTTTTTTAACGTTTTCATATGTAATTTTTTTTTAAACCATGCAACTTTCAAAGGCAGGCCTTTTCACTTTTCTCTTCTGCTTTTTTCTAGTGTTAGAATTGTTCCTCAACTGTATTTCTACCTCTGTTTCTTTAGCCTATGCCCTGTCCTTGTTGACATAGTTCAGTGGATCACTGTCATCTTCAATGCATGTCTGCCAACATTTCAGCTCAGTTGCTGGCTGCTAATCTTGGTTATAATTATAACCCCCGTTTTTTGAAAAACTCAAAATAGAATTTATTATTTCACACAATAATAATAATAATTCTGCAATTTTCACTTGAATATTGTACATTAGGTGTTTAGAAACATAAAATCTCATTTGCAAAAATACATGTGAAGAGCTGCTCCAAGCAAATTTTGGTGCAAAATGTTAGTCCTTAGTAAGTGACTGCTGGTGCTTCTGTGTTATATAAAAATGTTTAGAGAGGCTGACTTGTCACGTTTATTATATTTGAAGGAAGTCTAGCACAACAAAACCTCAAACATGTTGACCGGTAAGTGCTCTCTCTGTAAATGGTAAAAAACAGGGGTATGGTAGGTGTCAACAGATGGTAGTGTTTCAAGTAGGTTTTTTTCTCTTGGCCTATGAGCATATGTTCAGTCTTGGGAAGACATGCTGTGTGGCTGTTAGCTTTGGTTATGCAAGTCACAGTATAGTGACGTGTCTTTTGGAAAGGATGTATGAAAGCAGCAGGAGAATTTTCTCTCTACTCAGTTTTCTGATAAATTTTATTCTTGAGACAGAGCTGCTTTTTGAGACCTGCCCACTGCTGTTGCTCTTCTTATTGAAGGAAGAGTTCATCTTGAGGCAATTTGATAATTTTTGTTGCAAGCCTTGAATGGAGCTCCTGCATAAATAAACCAAGTTACAATTAAATTAGGCACAGACTTGACATCACTGATTTCTCTTCCATTAGGAAGTTGAACTGCAAGGCCCCAGTCGTCTGCCATTTTTAAGAAGAGCAGTGTCAGAAATGCTGTGGTGGAAAGAAAGAGAAACCAGGAGAAAATGTTTAACAATATCAGACATGTCATGTTTTGTATTTAATTCAAATGATCTGTTTGACAAATTACATGGACTCTACTTCTATTAAGTGACAAAACAAAGCACAAAATAAGCAACTGAACACGCATGTGTTCTGGCAAGCAAATTTAATTTCATTATTGGTCATAGATATAGAATGGCTTGGCAATACAGATAAATACATTCGTTGGTCAGGAAGTACATATTTTAGTGAAGGAAGAAAACATGTTTGGTGCTTATAGTGCATGGAAATCACGCTCTGTGTTCACTTGTTCTATAGTCTAACAACGATTCTTTTGTTAGTCATATCCCTTTTTCTGTCCATTGTTGTGTTCTTGTTAGAAAGTAAACGTGAAAAAGTAATTTTTTTGGAGTAAGAGATACTATTATTCTACAGGTTTTACTTGGGGGAGGTCTGATAAACCTATATAGGAGTTAATATATGAATTCCAGTTCAATTTCTGATATATGTCTTTGTCTTTCTCTCTCTTTGTAACATATCTCAACCATTGGAGATAGAAAAGCTTGATCTTTGATATTTTTCACCTGAATAAAAAAAAAATAATCTGAAGAATGATGAACATTTGAACAGGGGGTGGCTTTCAAAGGTACTGATGTACCTCTACCCCATGCATATCAGTCACCTCTGGACCTCCTGGAGAAAAATAGTATTGCCTGTGGGTGCCTCATGATCTCTCACTTTCCAGGACTTGCTGATTAGAACCATCTGCACAAAAGTAAGACATTCCGAGGACATAAAGCTTCAGCGATTTATTAGATCAGAAAATCAGCCTGGAAAGAAAGAAAATTAATGTAGGAGAGAAGTGCAACAGATGGACAAAGCATATATATGACTTCTTTTTAAAAAAAACCTTTCATTCTCTTAGTTAATGAGTTTTTCCTATACTTGGCTGCTTATTCAACCTTACAGCTTTTCCTTGTTTGTGCTAATATAGCAAACTGAGGTTAAAAAGAACCTTTATCTGGAGCACATATATACAGTCTGAAAGTCACAGAGAAAAGAAGATGCATCTAAGGTTGCCTAGCTGCTCAGGTGAAATTCTAAAGTTTGCAAAGAATAAAGCTCAGGAAGAAAAGCTTGGAATAGTGGAAACAGGTCTCTGGGGAGATGAAATAACCACTCACAGGTGCTATGACAGGAAAGTTTGACTAGGAGCATCTTATAATTCAGAATTGTGTGAGGGAAGCATAGTCATTCATCATTTATGTTGAAAGCAAGCAAAAAGTTTTCTTGAGAGAACAATGTTCTGTTCAGCTCTGCAATTTTCTTTTTGGCATTGGATTTTAGGATGTCCCAGGACCCTAAAAACAAAACCGATGTGGATGTGTTCTTGTGTGATCTAATCTAAGTGGATCTGCTTCGGCAGTGGGGTTGAACTAGATGATCTCTAAAGGTCCCTTCTAACCGCTACCATTCCATGAACAGGAAGCTATCAGTAATAAATACTTCATGTTCTGATGAGGAAAGTTTTACTAAAGCCGGTAAAGATAATTGCTTCTTAGTGATACTTTGGATTATTATAATAAATTATAGTCTTGGAAATCCTACTCAGATTGTTACTTTAAATGTAAAATATCCTGGTTTATAGTTTATATGTATAAACAAATGAAATGGTTTTGGATGTGTTAGTTTGCACAGAGTTATATGTAGTGCAATGTTTAAATATGCCTCTGGTACGTATAGGACATTGCAAAGGTTTTCTTCAGAGGATATTGGCAAATCACAAAGGAAATCAGAGAGGATAAAGAGAGACTTAAGTTATGGAAAGATATATATAGAAATGGAAGTAGAAAGAAAATATTTTCAAACACCTGCTTTTGTGGAGAAAGTGATGTTACCACACATCCCAGGAACCACTTATGTGTTGTATATATAGTGATGCAGGTCTTACATGGCAAAAGGTGAAATACAGCAGTCAAAAAAGGTATTCCTTAACTTTGGCTTTGTAGATCTAATGCGTTCATGCAGATTAAATCTCCATGAGTATGTATGTCTCCAGGTAACAGGTTTTTAAAGGATATTCAGTACTCATCTTTGCTGGCTGTAACTAGAGCACTTGTTAGTAACATTAAACTAAATAGATTACCTTACCATAAATACGTAAGGTTCTGTTTATCAGAGCTATTTCCTTCCATTTCTCTCTCTGCACTCCTGGAACAAGCCTTGATGAGGATGTGGGGTTCCAGGTTATTAAGGCTGTCTTTTCTATTTCTGTAGCTATTTATGGTAATTTTTGCAATTTTTTTTACATCTGTCCAGGAAGTATTTGAAATCTGTCTGCACACACTTAATCTTTTGCAATGCCCATTGATCAGATGAATTGCCATATATTTAGGTTAAGAGAAGCTCAAATGAAGGTTTTAGAGGAAAAGAGAAAAATATATCCCTGTGGTATATATACACTTTCAGGATATATACTCTACTAAAGTAGTTATATATCATCTTTGTATTTCAACTCTTGTTTATTTCTATTAACACATTTGGATGCTCTAAAACTTATTTCTACAATAGCCAATCACCATGCAAGAGAACTGAACCATGCAACTTGGGAGTTGCTATTGAGCTGTTTAATGAAGAGAAATGGCATGTTAAGTCTTGTTGTCTGATTAGGCAAAAATAGCTTTTTATGACAGCAGTGGCTTTGCTTTGCAGTCTGTAGAAAACCATGCACCATGCACTTGATTAATAATGCAAAATAAGATTGAAAGAAATAAGAAAATAAAGAAAAAAGGTGCTGCATATTCTGACTCTTTTCCAATCAGGTGGCTTAACCTTGTGCTGAAAATCTTTCTGGACTTACTTCAAGGCTGAACAAATATCAAATGAAAGTGAAATTGTCAGTTTGTAGTGAGCTTAATTTATAATTGCTTCTATTACTGTGATTTTAACAGCAGATAATACAATCTGTAATGGTAAATATTTTCCAGGATTGCTTAGATCATAAATCAAACAATGAAAAGGACTAGCAGATGGTCAGTCCTGATCCCTTGATTTCACTGTGGGATATATTTATAAAGAAAGTTTGTTGATGATTTCTTTGATAATAGGTTCCTGCATCCAAATGGAACCAGCTTGGTTTCTTTGTCTTGTCTGGGAGGTGTACTTGTGGCTTGAGACTCTTTCTACCAGAAGCCAGTTGTGGGTTTTTAGGGTTTGATTTTAAAAAATATTTTTGTATGCAGTCCTCTTTGGAGATGAATAAAACTTCTTGTGTTAGTTTCCATTGCCCTTGACATCTACAAACATTGTAATGAGAAATTCTATGACTCTGTTCTACAAAATGTGAAAAAGCACAAAACGACTGCGTTCCTGATTCACTGTTTAAACAAGGAGAGTCACAAGTTTAGGAAGATTCACAGATGTCTTTTCTTGGGAGCTTTTCAGATTGATGCAGTTCAGAACTCCTTCTGAAAACAAGTGTTCTCTTATCACAGCACATTAGCTCTGTGGAGGATAAAGATTGTTTATTGTCTTATCTATATAATCTTTCTCTTTTGATGAACAAATAATCTGTCATGATTTACAAAATTTGTCTAAATTCCACAAATGTTTAGTTTCTGTCTTTGGAAAATATTTATTTAGGTAAATATTTTTCTTGGAGATGAAAGTTTAAGGGGGTGCAGAAGAAATAAAAATGAAAGAGAGCTTTGAGAAAAACATTATTTATTACTAGCAACAGGTAAACACCTGTATATTTAAAATATTCTGTCAGTATGTTCTTTTTCCCTAACCAGATGGAAATGGTAACATCCAGTCAGTCATCACTAAGTAGTTGCCATGATCATTTAGTGTCTGAGCACAAGAGTTCCTCTGTGCTCCTCAGAGATTTGGCATGCAGTTTCAAAAGCTCTTAATCATATTAAAATGTTCCTCATTTTTTTTTTTCAGCCTAACTTGATTGTGACTTGTAAACTTTGTGCAAAGATGTTTTACTTTTCATGTTTCTTTGCTACAGGTGTAAAATTTCCAACATTGGTCTTGATTCTGTATACAGTTGTGTTTTGTATGCACATTTTATTTTCAGTGAAATCTCTTCAGGAAAGTGTGAATTCAGAACATAACTTCTTAATAGTGCTCCATATATGCCTGTGCTATACTTGGAAATGCAAAATCAACCCATTGATATAAAAGTCAGCAGAAGTGCTCATGTGTCAGCAGTAGTGAGATAATGTATTTTCTGGTGTAAAGGAGGTCTTGGCATTGTTAAGCTCTGTAGATTTGTTAAACAGAAAGATGGCATTGCATGCTTGAGACTGATGGTCTGTTATTGACTCATTCATGGTTTTTAAGTGTATGTAAGGGGCTCCAGTGTGTCTGAGACAGAATCTAAAAGCCTTCTGAAAATGTGGGACTGCTGTGGTGTTGTGATTGAAGAGAACTGATGCAGACCAATGATAGCTTATATAACGAGCAATGATGAGCCATTTATTTTTCAAAGCTATAATCCCATAAAAGGGGAACTTAATGGCTAGAGGCTATGGTGATTGATGTGTGATTTGGGTATTTTTAAACCAATAAGGAAGTGTATGTACTGCTGTGTATTTTTGAAAGGGTCAGCAAAATTAAAACATTGTTTTCTATGGTAATATTAATTTAAAATATTTAATAAAGAAAAAGAAATTTCCCTATATTTAAAGTGTGTAATTTTATATTTAATTCAAAGAAAGATGTGAGCATCATAGTGCTGAAATCATAAAGACAATATCTGTAAATATGTGTTAAGACCATAGTCTTATGGTTAAGACCATAGTTAAGACTCTTGATTAGGAGCGAAGATTTTTGCAATCCTAAATGAGAACAAAACAATCGCATCCCAGAAGGCACCAGGGAAAATGGGTTTCAAGATGACAAGTTAAGCACTGGTGTATAACTGTATAAGCTGAATTGTGGACCATAGAAGGCAGAAAACTTTAAAGTCATTTAAAGAGGACAACTGAGAAGCAAACACCACAACAACACAAAGCCAATAAACTGAGCATGAATTACAAGGTGGATCCCTATAATAATTAGTTCTAGGAAACAGAACAAACATGTATAACCATTCCAGGAAATTTAACGTGTAGGTATGTAACAGGGTAATATAAGCTTTAGCTAATGCAACATACAGAATGCATACTGGGTAGAGCAATTCCCTGTGCATCCAGTGCTGGATCGCATTAGTGTTGCAATGCCTGCTTCTTAATGCTATGTCGGTGTTAAAGGAGTTTATTCCTGACTTCAGTGACAGCAAGGCTAATGAGGTTTTTGAGTTTTTTTTTTTCTTTTTTTGAATCAATATTCTTAAAAAAATAAAAAACAAATAGAACAAACAAACATTGATTTCTATATAGGCATGTAATATATTAAACAACTATAAAAATAAACAGAATTATTAAATGTCCCTCAAGGCAATGAGGCTGTTTGGGGTGGGGTTTTTTTTTGGTAGCTTCTTTGTGTTTCTGGCAATTTTGTTGTTACTTTTTTTTGCATTCTTTTTTTATGAGAACTCAGTGTTTCAGAATGCATTTTTCTCTGTGATGGTTTTGAATTTCCAAGTCAAATAAGCTTTCAGGAATGTGCACATTTGCCTACTCTTAATTGCTTTGACTTTAAGTGTAATCACTGTAGGCTCAATTCTTAGGAACACTCACTAGTGTCATTTGTCAAATTGCACAGGCAACCAAAAAAGGTGTGACAGGGGCTTTATCAAACAATGGAACCTAGCACTTGTGACCTTCATTCCAATCAAATGAGATCTATTAGATTTAGGATTTGTATGATAATTTTGCATGATCTGGTAGCATCACTTTTCCATGCATCTCAGAATCTTGATAATTAATAAGCTTGTGAAGGAGAGATATAATGTGTACACATTCAAGACAGTATGCTCTCTTATTTCAGATTACTAATTTCCAAAGGGAAGAATTCTTCTTCATTGAGATGGAGAATTCTTTAAGAGATATTCTTGACCATGTTTTGAAAAAATATTCTTAAGTAATTATTCTGAAATATCATGTAGAAAATATTGAGATGTAGTCAAATCTTAAGGTGACTCTATTTTAAATAAGTAAATTTCTTTGGAAATAGAATATCTTTAATGAACGTGTTCTGCATCGTAACCTTGCTCAAAAGCTTGAAATGGATTTCTTGTCTTTTTATTTTTCTCGTATCCTTTGATTGACCTTTATTTAAAATTTACCTCTTCAGATTTTTTTCATCTAAAAGACCTGTGCACAGACACTATTTCTTGCATGCATCCTTCTTAAAATGGAGTTGATCCACTTTGTCCATCTAAAAACTTAAAAGTTATATTTCAAATACTTTTTTGAGAAAAGTCAAACTAAAACAGTTTCAAATATAGATGATTACTTCTCTCATAAGTTTAAGTTAAAGGAAAATTAAAAGTTCAAATATACTTCTTTTTAAAAGATGTTACTTTTGTGCAGTGCAACTCTTGCCAGCTGGCAGAATAACCTTGACAGACTGTAGGTGTTAGCCTTTGCTTCTTTTTCATAAATATTTATTCTGCTATTTTAGGACCATCCAATGGGAATTAATTATTTCAGTAGTGACTTAAGAAATCTTGGTTTTGATCTAAGCCATTTTCTGTGAGGTTTAATTGATAACATAAAAGCAGCTCCTGGCTAAAAACTGAAAATGATATATTTTTAATGAAAAAGAATTACTGTGAATCCTCAGTGTCCACCACATATGCTTTTCCCTTTTGAGCAATCATAGTGGAAGGTCTTTGCCATATAATGTTTAATAATTATCTTTTAATTACTGGGCAAATTCACAATTAATAATAAAACTTCTTGACTGAACTAAGGGGGCTTTAGAGATGCAGGGGAGACTGGTTTCCAGTTCAGAAATATGAAATGAGCTTGGGAAGAGCTAATAAGGCTTCAAGTCCCTATTTTTTCAATTTGGACACAGGTACAAACTTATCAAGTAGCTGTGTGATTCTAGAAGAAATATTTATAGTTATTTCTCAAAATGACCCTGAGTTCTCTGTCTTTTTATATTTATGAATATCTTTTAGCAAAGTCATAGTTCACAGAGAGTATGGTCATATGCCAATGAAGCAAAAACTCAATTTCTTGAGTTCCCAGGTTAGTCAAAACAATCACAAAATCATAGAATGTTAGGAATTGGAAAGGACCTTTAGAGATCATCCAGTCCAGCCACTCTGCACGTCCAGCTAGATCAGGTTTCACAGGAACACAATCAGATGGGTCTTGAAGACCTCCAAGAACGGAAACTTCACGACCCCTCTGGTCAGCCTGTGCCAGGGCTCCCTCACCTGAACAGTGAATTATTTTTTCTTATGTTTAAATGGAACTTTTTTTTGTTGCTTCATCCCGTTTCCCCTTGTGCTCTTACTTGACACAATAGAAAAAAAGGGATGCCCCAACATCCTCACACCCACTCTTTGTAAATACTAATGAGATTCCCCCCTCAATCTCCTCTCGACTAAACAGCCCCAGTTTGGACAACCTTTCCTCATAAGAAAGATGTTGCAGAATAAGTAATTATAAATCACATAACTTATAGATAAATGAATGAATTACCATTCAGAAACCTGTCTCTGTTCCTTGTTCTGGCATGGATTTATTGTATGACCTTAAGCACCTGTGTTTCCTTCTGTTTCTCTTCAGTTTAGGGTGCCTATTTTGAGACTCCCTTTGCAGTAAAAGTATCTATGTCTGGTTACATTTTTACAGCTAGGTAGCATATATAAAGTATATCTGTACCAGATATGTTATAAAACATGTTCTACTAAGACATAAACTAAATTTAAAATTCAGTATAATCATAGATCAGACAGCATGCTAAGTCTGAATTAAAATCTTGACAGCTTTGAATTTTAAATTTAGAGCTCATTTTTTCCTTGTAGCTTAATGAACTAAAGTAGTTCCTTAAATCTGAAGAGTACTTAGTCTTTTGGAATATTTGCATTTTTGCTTTGGAATTGTCTTTTTGATGTCTACTGGTAGTTATACATAAAAAAGTGGCCCCCTGATCATGATTGCTCCACAGATACTATTGAAGTGGCATGGAGTTTGTCATTAACTGTTGAAATTTTAACACTGGAGAAAATTGCACTCTCCAAAATTGCTTTTTTCCCCCTAATGTACATGGATAGGCTAAATGCAAAGAGTTAATTTAGAGTTTGAGAAAAAGAAAAGACCAGTGAGCTCCTGGACTGCCATACTGTTCAAATCTTGGTGGTCCAGGAGCTTACTGGACTTTTAAATCAGACTGCTGCAAAGCCCCGCTGTGCAGTGAATTATTGTTAGCTTCAACAGCTGGACTATGTTCTGCGTTTTAATATTGAAAGGAAGATAACATAAACTAAGAACTCTGACACAATTGGGCCCAGAAGCAAGGGCATAATCATTGGGATTTTTAGGTTGACAAGTCACATAAACTCAAAACTTTATGTACTTTAGTGACCCAGTGCTCCTGCAGACTTTTAATAAGTCTCTTCACATACACTGTACACTTTTAGCTTTGACTGGACAGAGTCCATCTCATAATAATGATTTTGTGGTGGTTAATTGTGTCCCTCTGCCCTGCAATATAGTTTACTTTTTCTTATATTTCTGGCATTGTCTGACTGTAATTTTACATAGTAAAAGATGCTGTGTCATGTTCTGTTTGCCACTGCTGAGTGGCTGCTGAGTTCAGTAGCCATTTTCAATTTTGATTCAAATAGTGCTCTGACAACAAATCTTTCATGAGCATGGGTCATGGGAAGAAAATATAGAAAACCCAATATAGCTGGAACTTTATTCTACTTGCTAGATCTCCTTCACAATATGGACTGCAGAGGTTTTTGTTTGTTTCCTTATGGTTCGTTACAACCACCTTGGTATATAGATGTCTGCCAGTTATCCTGTCTAAGTCAGTTGTCTAATTTACAGTATAAAAGCATACTTTAACTGACAGGTCAGATTTAGAATTATGCAGTCTTTGTTTTGCAAGGAAGGCCCCTTTCTTTCAATTCTGCCCACCCTCTCAGTTTTATTGCAATATATCTTGTTTTGATTTTGAGTATCTTTTTTTTTCAGTGATATTTTATTTCATACTGTCATCCAGATGCAAACTGCTACTGTAAATGATTATGTTCTTCCAAGTTTTCCATTTGGCAAGTTATATTTCTTAATGTGCTCACTTTTCTTTCTGCATAAAGACAGATGTTATTCTCCAAGTATCCTAGTTAATTGTGTGTTCTAATAGAATCAATGTATGAAGAACTGGATTTTAACCAGTTCTGTGTTTCAATAAGCTCACTCTAGCTCTTGCATTCAGCCAGATAGGACTCTTCTAGTTGGTGTTGGCCTCAATAGCCGACTTGACACATTCAACAAAAAATTTAATTCCTTTTCACAGGTTATTTAGCTGGCTATTCTAAATAATAGCATTTGCCAAAATTGCAAGCTATTTATAAGCACTTTGTAAATAGCAGAGATATTTAATTCATGGAATAAGTGTTGTATATAAACTTTTCTTACAGTTTGTGTGACAGTGAAGAATATATATTCAGAATAATTGTCTTCATTGTTTCCATCTAATAAAATTTCAGTAAGCAAATGTTAAACTGTTCTTTTAGTTTTTACATTTTTATTCTGTGGAATTTATCCGTGATCAGAAATTAAATTCTCTGCAGTAGAGAGAAGATGTGCTACAATTATATGGACTATTGAACACTACAGACCATATTTAATAGCAGTTAAATTCTCAGCTGCTACTGACTCCATCTCACTTCTGTGACACCTGCAATATTTCATTTCTAATGTCAAGCTGAATAGGGGAGAATGAGGGACTTGACCTAATTTCATGTGGTCATTGTGCTGGGAAGGCTCAGTCTTGCACATGAGTTTCTCTCAAATTAACATAGAAAAAGAGGATAGCATTTTAAGGGCATATTGATTTAATATTGTCACTGATGTGCAAATTAGTGTGTTGATACATTGATGCATCAGTAGATGCAAATTGTTTCTCAAGCTCCTTAAGAGAATATCTAGTTAATTCTATTGTGTCTTGGATACACATTAGGGAAATAATCTCTGCAGACTCTTTAACTTGAACCTGTTTGTCATGGCCTACAGGCTGTTAATCTGTTTATCTTTTTATAAGAGAAGGATAGTGAAATGCAGAACCGATATTCAGGCTGCACTTAGTACAAAAAGAGTGGGGAAGATCCTTATAAGGATTGAATTTTGTATTGTGTCTGCACTGAAATCACGGTCAACAGAAGTAACTCTTGGAGTAGACAAGAACATGACAAAAATACAGATCTACCTTTCTGTGTCTATCAAACTCACATCTAGTGTCTTTGGTTCTGCTGTGAGTTAAGGAATGCAATCTGAGGCTGGACTGCCTGTCAGCTCTCTTCCGGTGTTCATTCTTCTCTTTCCTTCCTCTCCATAGTTCCCTCTAAATGTCTCCTCATACCACTGGAAAAATGCAGAGAACATGTGAAAAGATACTTCATTGGCACATAGTGATTATGTTTCCTTTCCTTATCTATGTAAAATAGCTCAATATTCACACCATTTTACCCGTCATCTGTAATACAGTCTTCCTGTCACCTCTGCTGAGATTTCTCTTTTTCAGCAACTACCTCCTTGTTTTCTGGAGTCTTTTATTCTACCTCAGGAGCAATGATTGCAGCTATTAATCCGAAGTACCTATAATGTGTCACTTCAATTGTAAAAGCAATCCAAGGTCATTGCATTTATCTTTCTTTTTTCTGTAACTTTCAAATGTCAAAATTTTGGTCACTTGTGTGTAATACCTTTTATGTGTGACTGCTGTGTAAAGCATGTAAACCCTGTGTGTTTTTTATGTCCAGAGCTCTGCCGTGTGTTGTAAACTAAAATTAAGCTAGCATTCATTATGCATGTACAGTCTTCTCTACTCAAACAAATCTGGGAGACTGTTATCTAGAGGAGGAGAGCATATTCACTACACTGTAGTTTTTCATTAGTGTTCTCCTGTTCAGTGAACATTTTGGCAAGGCCTTTCCATTTTTTGATTCTGCTAGTCAGTAATTGACATTTGTTTTCCTAGTGTTACGACCTCAGGCCTGAAGGCTTGACTCACATTGCAGTCAACTGCTATCACTCAGCAGCAAAAAACTTCCCTCTTAAATGGGTTAACATTATTGAACAAAATGTGTGGGGCCTCTTAGACTTCGAAGGAATGAAAGAACTGCCTCAGTAATTATCAGAGGAACTGCAATGAACCAGGCAAAGTGGTTGTCAGCAAACTCTTTTATCTCTAGAGCAAGTGAATATAGAAATACCTGATATTTTATTTTTTTTTTGCCTGAGCATGCTCTATTGCTACTCCAGAAAAGTTAATTGTTTACCAATGTAAACATGTTTTATCCTTTATGTATATAGTCAAACAACAGTATATGTTCAGTTTATAGATCAGAGCTGTGAACTCTGATCTGAACTCAGCAAACTGAGTCTGTGGCTCATAATGCTCTCTGCTTTATTCTTGTTGCCTTATCTCCCAACACTGTTCTGAAAAGCAAGAGAGGTATTAATTTATGTGAGACCTCATGAACATGCAGACTGGCTGGAACTGTACTGTAGTCTACTGCTCTACCATCACTACTCAATAGAAATAAATAACAGGAAAATATTAAACTTACCTTCCTAGGATTAACTTTTCTGATTATCTCATACTATTTAGTTGAAAATGAATCTGTGAAATTTTAGTGGTTTTCTCTAACAATTTTAAAGTATGCCCCCTTGTTATTTCATATTCTGCATATTAGCTAAATTCATAGGGAAAGCTTTCAGCTTTAATTGACGTGGTCTTTGAAATCTGAACCTGAATTCTTGTAGAAACATGGTCATAGATTGTGAGTTATTTTGGAACAGTTTGTTTAGCTAAGATGATTTTCACCTTTAGAATCTGTTTGAAAAATATATTTTTGTTCATTTTCTTCTTGATTGGATTTGTCTTCACATTAAGTTTTGTATACACTGTAGTGTGTGTATGCCTTCAATTGGAGTAGCCCACAAAAGAGAAGCAGATATCCTCCAGATATATGTTTTTAATTTTTCTTTATTTCAACAAATACTTCTAGTGACAACTTTTTTGTAAATTTCCCCCTGCCTCATTATTCACCATTTAATGTTTGTCTCCCATCTGTTGATTATAGTTTCTAAAATAATTTAGATTATTTTTCCTGAAAATTCATTTCTGTAAAGAGACAAACACAAATTATATGAAAATACCATAAAAAGAAATGTGTAAACAACAGAAAACTTTCCAAGGCTTCCCCAGCTGTATTTTACAAATAACATTGAATCTATTTATGTTAATGTTATGTCTGCTAGCTGAATTTAATTTGATACCATAAAGTAATGTTTTCCACGTATTTGTTCAGCTCTTTAGTTTTCAAGGGATTTGTAAGAAATGGGTATTTAATTCAGGCTAATGCGGGAATGGTAAATTATTCTTCTGTGTTCAGTATTTGCCTACAAATTTGATTTCTAAATTCACTAGCATGAGAATACCACTGAAAGCTAGTAAAACAGATTAGATGAAAAAAAAATGTATTGCTGTATTTATTATTTCTGTAAGCTTCTCAAGTAATTCTGCTGATAATCTGAGTTAAAGAGGCTCTTTCTATTTGACACTAGTTGGCATGTTTCCAGAGTAATTGATTGCAGTTTTCATGTGGAATTGTCCTGTATGTGCAGTGTAGATGTGGTCCAGAGAGTCTTGTTGACGTTGACCCCAAAACATGTCTTAGAGGGATTTTCAGTGATGGAATACATGTGACGTAAGAGGAAATTGAAATCTTACTGAAGTCCAGATTTACTTGCATAGAAAAGACAGCCAATAGGGAGGAAGTAGAAAAATATTTTCATAGTTTGTTGCTGGGACTTAATTCTTTTCGTGATGGCCTGAACACCTCTGCATATTATTTTGATACAAGTTTAACTCCCCAAAAGAGAACCATGCACACGTGGTTCCATCTCCATTCATCATAGATGTTTCCATTGGTATTTTAGTAGCTTCCTGCATTCAGAATCCCATATGAAAAAGTTAAAGGCCAGTTCAGGTGCTGTGTTCTTAATGTGTCACTTAAATATGGCATTAGACAAAATGAAATTACTTTAGATAAGTTGTTTTAAATTTCAGTCTGTCTGCTTCTTCTTACATTTATATATTTAATTCACACATTACTAATTATTTTGGTCATATATTAGCTATGAAGCATATGGAGGAGAATTTAATTAAATTTCCTATATTAGGCTTATTAAATTCCCGCCCTAGAAAACAAAATAGAAGCAACAACAACAACAAAAAAAATCTCTCTTAACCTTTATTGAATAGAGTTCTGTAAAATTGCCAGTTTCAAGTATATGGGTTAGTTTGAAGTGCTGTCACATCACAAGCTTCTTTACATGCAATTGTTTTCCAGATGTACATCAAGTACATTAGTAACTGCTCCTTGGAGAATGGAAAATTCATTCTCAAATTAATTTTGCTGTTCTGCCATGTCTTGTTTTCTCCTTTATTTCCCTAAGTGTATGTATTTATACTCACTATCTTAACAAACCAGCACAAATGGAATTCCAACTAGAATTTTGATTACATCAGTTATCACTGAGAAATGAAACTTCAGAAATAGCTGTCAATTCACTAAAGTTAGCTCAGCTGCATTAACAAAACTTTCTCATAAATTGAGGTTTTTTCTTTAAATGGAATATTTACTTCCCTAAAAAAGAACATAACAACTTTTAAAATGGCATTGAAATCTATTCCATATCAATCATGTTTACTATAAATTTGACCTGCTCAAGCTACAGCATTGCAAATACTTGCATTTTGATTCATAGCAGTGTTTAAAAAAGCCCTGTGACGTAGAGTTTACATATTTTACTCTTTCACATTTTAAATTTTGAAGGAGAAAGTAATTATTTCTCTGTTAAACATAGTGAAACACTAACATGTGCTGTTTAAAGCTGTAGATTATAAGTGTCTTTACCAGATTGTCTGATTACTGCTAGTGTATGCAACTGAGGGAGACCACTAGAGCAGAAATTTACTGCCTTGACAAGCTTGATTATTATGCCTTTGTAGATTAATCTTAGGTATAAATAGTTTAGCAGGTAGTGAATATGTTATGTAACAAAATGTGTGCTATTTTACAGTAGAATAAGCAGCTACAGAAAAATAGGATACTCCAGATAAAAAAACAGAAGATCTCTACCCTAGCCTTTCTAATTTAATTTATAGAGCCACAGATGATTTATTGTAGATTTATTGCTCTTTGTGTTTTATTTACAATAATGGTCTATATTGCAGGAACAACCTCATCTCTTCACTTTCCTCTTCTTCTTTGGAGTCTGAGTGTGCTGTTTTCTTACATTAAACCTTGTTAATTGTTAATAGATTCTGTGCTTTGAGCATTGTTGGCTGTAGATGCTTTGGACTATACCTTGCAGAAATATATTTTGGAAGGAGCATGACTTGCATATACAATTGGAAATTTCTTGGGAGACTGTATTATACAGACTCAGATAAAATCCTCTAATTTTGTTGAATTTTAAATATACCACAACACACAAAACACACATGAAACATGAAAGTTTAGATTAATTTCAAGAGTGATTTTTGTCTCTGAGTTCTTGGAAGACTTTTGCAACTATTTTCAATTATATGCAACCTATATTTAGTTGGTAGTATTAAAGTTATATTCTCAGAATTGTTATGGAGTAACATAATGACTACATTAATGAACTCCTTTTTGAAATGTGAAATTATCAGCATAACTTTTTACATGGACAAATGACTTCCTGAAGTGATATGTTAGAAAGTAAACCAAACAGCATCCTCGTCTGCAATTCATAACTATGAGCAGGATGTACACAAAGAAGAAAACTTAAGTCCAATCCTCCTGCTATGATCTTAGTGAAGTATCGTTCATTCCCTAAAGGCTGTGCAGATCTCTTAAGGTCTAAATATAAATATACTCACAGAAAACCTATGTTTTAGTATTCTAGCAAGAGGCTTGAGGGTGTTCAAAGACATCCTGAAAATCTCATCTAAATATCTCACAAAAGGATCTAGAAAGAATCTGGTTTACCTATGTAGAGTCATGTACTACATTTTTTAAAGACTAGCATCAACCTACTAGCTACATGTCCTCTCCTCCTCTCACTGATTTTTTTTTCCCCTAAGTAAAACTGAAAACTCCAACCTATGTTAGTAGAAACATTTGTAACCAATGACAAATAAGATGATTGTTACAGAACATTAAGTGCATTATGTGAAAATACATGTAATTATTACACATAATTATTACAGAACACTGTATTATAGATACTCCTTCCTCACGTATTATAGTTTTTAGAACACTGGCATATCAAATCTCATGCTTATGAAAGAGCCAGATGCTAGACATTGGAAATAATATTTTGAAATATTATAAAAGTGTATTGCAAACCTATGGGTAAGTAAATAATATCAAATGACAAAACTAGAAAGCAGTTTCTTCATACTTTATTTTACAATTTCTCACTAAATATATTTACAGGACACAGAGTTTGCTTTAGTGCAATACATAGTAATGTTGCATAAGTACAAACTGTTGAACTTTTCTAAAAAAAATTAAAGAAATAAAGCACTTAACTGATGTTACAGCTAAGTATGTAAAGCAACATTAATAACTCTGAGTGAAAATGCTAACAGCATCTTTCCTTTTCATAAACAATTTCTGGAAACAAATCACAAACTGGCATTTCGTATTCCAAACTACTCACCCTTGTACAGTACCATATCATTTAAAAATATTTTTTTTAAAAGCACACATACTGTACTGTATGACAGTCTTTTTCTACAGATACTGACTGACTTACTCTTTTGATACAAATATGATATTACCTTGGCAGTTTTGAAGAACAAAGTTATCTCAAGATATCAAACATCAGTAACAAACTCTGATAAGCACAGCTTCTTGAGAACTTGCTTTAACAGCATTTCTTCACAGTGATATTTATGAAAGGTTGGAAAAAGATTAGCATAAAATATTTCCATCCTTTTTTAGTTTTTATGCAAAAATCATTACTTTATATTGGTAATTAAAAAATTACAAACACTTTCTATAAGTAACTACATCTGTAGTAATGATAGAAAAAGTTATCGTAAGATACCTAAAATGAGGCTTGCATGAAGTGATAGTATGAGGAAAATCAGGTACACCTTTTAAAAAATAACAGTATCAGAGAAAACTTAATTTAGAATAAGCAACATAGTTTAACAGAGACAACCTATTAATCAATGAAAACAGCTATTTATTAATAAATGTCAAAAATTTAAAAAGATGTAATGAAACATTTACTCTTAATCTTAGTTTGGCACTTCATTGGAACAATTACTTTAACAAAGACCAAAATATGTATAAAAGATGTACAGCTCCTTGATATACCTTGCAAATATAGTACGTAAGTACTGGCAAACACTGAAAACATAGTTAAACATTCCCACAGATTTGCACATGCATGCACTATTTGGACAACAGCATTGTATCTATGTTCTTGATGATGACAATCTTGCATTACTTGAGTGTTTTAGGCCATTTCCTCAGCAGATCTTGTTTCTGATTTAAGTCTAACAAATTCTTTAGCAACTTCATCATTGGTCCTCTGAGAAAGTATTCTAAGAATTGTTAATCCAGTTTCATCTACACAGATGTTTCTCAACAAAGGATACCAAGATGCACAGCTACCTTTCTCTGCTATGTTCTTCAGCTGAATAACTGTCATTCCTATAATGCGATCTTCTCTAGCAAAGCAGTAATCTTTCACTGAAAGGTGAAGTTCATAGGCTCCTGGCTTATCTTCATGACTCAAAATGCTGCATGGATTAAAAACATGAATTTAGAAAAAGGAGCTCAGTGTAATGTCCCTAAGCAACGAATGTACTCTAGAAATCTTGTACAAATTAAAGTAATAGTGGTAGTTTAATTTTTCTAGTTCAATTATGTGGCAATAGAATATCATTTATTTTTAAACCATATAGTTAACCTTTTAGATGCTACTGATGATGTAGCCTCTTCTCCTACTGACCTGGACAGAAACAGAGAATTCATCATTCCCTCAATATCTGAAATAAACTGTTATCTTTCACTAGAAAGTACCTAAAAGTGTTCAACAGTTCTACAATTATCACAACTACATCTTTAAATCAACTGAAAAAAAAGAAGAAAAAATACAAAATAAAATCACTATTGGCAAGCCTCAAAAGGAGCTTTGTAGTCAGACTGTGAGAAAGTAAACTCTGCCCTAGCCATGGCTGGTGAGTAAGGCAAGGAAAAGAATTGGTTTCTGTTATGAAATCTGAGGAGGAGTAAACAGATGAAGGATGCTGTGAGGAGTAGTCAATTTAAAATTCCAGGTTAGGTGAAAGTTTCTTTCAGCTTTAAGGGTTAAACAATTGAGATAAATAATATCATCAAGAAATGTAGAACCCTTTCTATATTTGGATAACTCAACAGACATAAAGGCTCAGATATCTAACAGTAATAGCTAATGTTTCAGTCCTGATAACTACTTAGGGAAATAGATTCCTGGGTATATAAAGAATTATTCCTGTGTAGAGAAACAAACTGTACATTTTAAACAGCTTTTGTAAGACTGAAAACTTAGTGTTGCCATTCATCTTCTTATAAAATAAAGATAATAGTTACTAAATAATTTTGAACTGGTATCTATATTTATGGACTCTAATGTGTATAGTGGTTTTTGGATTTCTTTTTTTAAGGTTCTTACTGATTTAACTGCAAAAAATTGTTAAGTACATAAAACATGCAATTAAGAGACAAAGACTTACAATTGGAAAGTTTCATTGTATTTTGGTGACCATGTGTTGCTCTTTGTCTTGGTTCCGTGTTTTCTTTTCTTGTCACTCAGGTTAGGCCCTAATATGCAAACTTCCACAAATGGCCGGAACATAGCTGTTGTTTGCCAGTTTAGATTATTAATTGCTACAACTGTAAAGAAATAAATAAAAAAAAGAATTTAAATAAAATTCCATTGGAAAAGCTCCAATTATTCATTTGCTATGACTATGTATAGCCAATGAAAGGTGATATGAGAGCTTTCCTATAGGATATCAATACCTGGTAAGCCTAGGAGGAGCTTTATCTGCTCTCTGCCAAGTAAGATGTCTAACTACATTCAGTTACAACAGTAGCAAATATGAAAATATATTTTTACAAATGTCTTACATTAACAGCTCTTTTGTCTGCTACCTTCAATGTAATTTAAAAAGTAATTTTATAGTAATCTAAAAGATACTAGGTTTCCTGTGTAATTGAGGTTGTGAAACCAAAGGAATTTTTTGAAAAATGGAACATCTTAAGTCTTGGTACAGCCATTCAGCACCCAGCTCTGCTACAGCTTTTGAAAAATTAAATTCTATGCAAGAAATTTAGAACATAAATTTGTCACATTTGAATTTGTAATCTTAAGTTCGTGTAATAAATTTTGTGTTCACAGAGAAACATGGACAGTACTTATCTGTGCTGATGTTGAGCAAGGAAAAAGTGCAACCCTAATCACCCAAAGCATATTCATAGGCACACAAGTACTGTAATATTTAACATTTGTTCTTTCATTATTGGTAATTTTTACTTAGGATGTAGTCCTTGGGAGTTTCAGACTTTGTTGCTGCTTTCTTTTTATAATTAGCTATTTGAAACTTACCTTTTACAATGACTTTATGATCACCAGTTCCAGGATGTGTAGAGATATCCACTTGTATAGATATCTCACCCACAGAATTATTAGTGGTTTGACCTAAAATAATAATAAGGTTAGCACACTTGGCTTCTCCATACATCAAGAGCAATTGTGAAAGAAGATGAATGGTATTTTCTGTCAGAAACACTTAGAAATTTCTGACATTTATTTGACATATAAGAGGGAATCAGTTACAGATTCATAAGTGATTTTGACACAGAGTAACTGGCAATTGCAAATGTCTATGGGAAGTGCCTCATTAAAATAAAATCCTTTCAGCTGGAGCCTTCCATTCTAGTTGTCATAAGGTGTGTTTGCATCTTGAAATGCAAAACTTGGTGGTTTTGTTGAACTTTGTGCATGCACTCCAAAAACCTTATTGCAAATATGCATTTGGAAAGTTATTTCTGTGTTGTCATTGATGATTCCTTTGCTGGGGATTACTCCTAAGAACAGCACTAAAGTTCCACACTGGCACAAACATAGGGATTGAAAGACAAAAAGGGAAGGTTGTAGGCATGGCAGAGGAGACAGGAACCGAATTTAGAAAGTTTTTACTTTTGAGCAGCAGTGCATGTTCTGAGTCAATTTTTACAGAACTATTCCTTAAAAAGACTCTCAGTATGTATTGAAAGGTCCTTTAATATATGAGATTATATTAAAATAAAACCAAAACTGGACATCTTTACTTGTTCTTTAACTAGATAACTGAATGTTGAACTCTGTGAACTGTGCACTTGCTGCCCATTGGAAACTCTGTGTACCATATACTAAAGCAAATTACTACCCTTTTATAACTAGCTACTATTTCTGTGGGTTAGCAGAGGAATATTTCGCTCTTCCATTTTCACACAGATTCCATACCCACCGATTCCCCATCCATCTATATGTGAGGAGAAGCAAATATTCTTTTGGAAGTTTTCCAGCAGCTCATGCAGGAATTAGGGAAAGAGCATAGAGAAGAGGGATGTCTTCTGTAATCACACTGAGGGAAATATTTATTTTGTGCTCCCTCATTAATTTATATCTGGATTTTTTTCTTTATCATGCATATATTTTCTGGATTTCATCATCAGCGTCTTCCTAGGCAATGATCTTTATTTGTTGTGTTGGAATAATATGTAGTTACATTCTCTCCATGGGCTGAACATTGCAAGGTCAATTGAATACTATTACTCCAAGTGTTACTGCTTCAGAGAACAAGTTTTTTTTTTCCTGATACACCTAAATGTGGAAATGCAGTGCTCAATTAGCTTGCTTAGAATCCTTGAACACCATTCTGCATTTTCCAGCATTCAGATGAGTTTGGTTTGGAGTCATCATGAATCCAATTTTGCATTGTAGTCAATAGTGTTTTAGCAAAAAACCACAGTCTCCGTATTTTAATCATCTACTTATAGCTGCTACTGCTGAATCACAGGGTATCTATATAAATGTTGCTTCTGACGTATTTCAGTATCAGTCAGAGGGTTTGGACCAATATTGATATGTAAACAAGCAACTTGTTAGACATGACATTTTTAATGACAAGAAGTTTAGTTTCAGTGGTAGCCATTGCACTTCTGTTTGGATCACTAATTAAAGCTGTACTATATGAGATCTCTAAGTTGCAGAACTATTCTACGTCTTGTTCACAATAAATAAAACATATTTTTTAAAAAACATATAAAAAGATAGGAATGAAATGGACTAGAAAAACTAAACAAGATCAGTAAAACAACTTGAAGGGTAAAACAATATGCTCTCTGGTTGTACAGTAAAGTAGCTTTTATTTAGGAATAGAAAGGAAATTCTCATTTGGTCAAGGTGATAAAACTGATCTTCCTCTTCTCTTACAAATACTGTATATCTAGATCATGTACTACAAAGTAGAATAATATTGAATTTCTTCTGCCTAAAAAAAAAAAATTATGAATTTAAAAAAAAAAAAAGAGTAAGAATTTGGCATGAAAAAAACAAGTTTTAAAAAAAGGCCTCATTTTCTTACACAAAATTTGGTGTTTTTAATGAAATTGCATTTACTATAGTGGAGCTATTTGTGTGCCAGTATGTGAATTACTTAACTTGAACTAAAGTATGACAAGAATTTATTTTATTTTATTTTATTTACACCTCAAATTCAGAAGTCAGCTTATCTGGGTTTATATTCCAACATATAGATTTTGAAATGTAAGTTATTCTCATTGGCTTTCTGATGCTGTAGAGTAAATCAAAGAGAGTAAAGAATGGAGACTCTAGAGCGTTAATCTATCTTATTCTTCCATATTGTGAAATTCCACCTTTTCAAATTGTTACATATTGCATGGAATTCCACCATAACAGATTCTTTTTGTGGTGGTGGGCCTTCTTATGAATTATGATTTTGGTTCCACATAGTCTTCGGCTATGGAGTTTGACCTGAACATGCTATAACTCTAATTAATTTTCTTTTTTATTAAAAAGCTCTTATTGCCAAGCTGGGCAAGAAAAGAGAATAGGGAATTTGAAACATCTAAATCATAGGGAAACTGACTAAATAGGATAAACTGATCATACTGACAGACTACAACTTCTTAAAATCTCTCCCGATCAAAATTAATAGTGATTTACCAGTGGCTGCAGTGGAAAGTGCTGATCCTGAATAGCACTGAAAATATCAGCCAGTGTCAATTACTTGTTTTAGCCCTTAACTTTAAATAACTCGAACCAAAACCTCCTTAGGAGAAATTAGGAATGTTTTAAAAGAAAGCAATGAACATTTTCATTAGGCAGCTTATGCAGCAACCTGTGGGTGACAGAATAATGGGGTGTGTTATGTTAACCTGTAATAATGACACATTAGATCTTACTAAGATAAAATCTACAGATTTACAAGTCTTGTTCTATTTCTCCAACTTTTTAATTAACTTGGCACAGTATATCCTTGCAAAGGTCTCCTAACTCATCCGTTTCTTTCCTCTTCATTTTAGTCTGGGATTAGTCCTGAATGTGTCATTATGTTTGATAAGGTTCTAAAATCTATGTAAAACATCCCACAGTTTTATACTGAAAACAGTTAATGTCAAAATGACCCTTCATTTTGTTATTGCTGAGGAAACTTTCTGCTGCAGACTGTCTCAGTCAGCAGAGACAATGTCTATTGGAGTCAAGCATGTAAGTTTGGATTCCTTTAGTTACCATTCCATCCATCTTGAATTTGATTTCTCTCTCATCTGCTGAACAAACAGAAATACAATTCTAGGACATTCAGGAACCATGGTACTTAATTTAAAAGTCTCTGATCTGTTTGTTTCTGCTGTTTTGTTTCTTGCTACCAGTTATTGTAAAGTCACAGAAGGCATTAGTGATTCTGATTGCATTATAGAAAAGTGCCTTTGTCCTACCACATCTAACAAGTCAATTTAACTGATGACAAATATCTAGCGCTGTACAGCAGAGGATGATTGTGTTTTTCTTCCTTTAGGGCTATAACTCATTAGAAACTTAAGAAACTTGCAAATAATTCTGCTTTATGATTGATAACCTTATAATTGTTTAACTATTACCATTTTCACTCTAAACTCTGCTTTGGATTTTATTTGTTAGGTTATTTATATGAATCAAAAGACAGCATTGTCTCTTAGGTGGCTTTTAAAGTGATCACCTGCATTTAAGCTGCAGTCATTCTATTGCAGCAAACAACTGTAAAGGACAGCAAGTATTTCTTCTGGCCAAAGATGCTTGCTCCTCAGTTCAAAACAACTAGGCTTCAATTCCATCCTTATTTAACACCTGGAACGTCATCAATGTGATAGTCATTATAGCCCTAATGATCTTGACAGAAGAAAGAAGTTTTCAACAAAGGACTTAGACAAATGTTTCTTAGTCACAATAGACACGTTGGCTATGTGTGAATACAGAAATTAATTCTTCTGTTTTCTGTTTGTTGGTAGGTACCTTTCGACACATGTGAACTTGTGGACTTAGCTAGGAAAAACAGCAGAAAATACAAGTGGAAAGACGAGTCGTATATTTTATAGAAATAAAACAGAAACTCCTTATGTTCTCTAGAATAATATTCCTACTGAATCATTCTGTGATTGCACACAATCCTTTCTGTGAAAGGGCTCCTTTGTTCTCCTTGAATCCTTTAGCAACAAAATTTTTCCTATCAGGAAGATGCTGGAAACAAAGACCTGGAACAGTACCTCTGGAGCGTACTTTCCAGATACTCTGGAAGTTGAGGCATGAAATGCTTGCATAATTTCTTGGGAAAAAGAGAAAGGGGAGAAGGAAATATGATGAGTATGTTTGGGGGCTACCATGGGCATTGGGCTGCAGAATGGACTTATCATAAGAGTGGTAAAAACACATCTGAGAAGCTAAGCTAATCATTGGACCATTCATAGCTCTTAGCTCTGACTCTCCAACTACCACAGTTATGCTACTATGAATATTTAAGATAGCCAAGTTTGTGTACTAAAACCAGTGCAGTAGCCATGGCTAAACTTTGCACTATGGATTCATTCTACATAGAAATGTTTACATAATTATGCAAATTATCATGCAGAAGTATTTATGGAAGATAAAATTGTTGTGTCTGAAAAGATACTGCCTGGCCTATCTGTTAGCAAAGTTAGTTTTTAGTATTGTATTGAGAAAAATCTTGCAATCTCTTCTATTTACAGTTGAGTATGGCAAAATTTGATAGCTATAAGAAAGTGAAACAAAGCAGCCTTGAAAACTAAGCAGTGGAAAAGCAATTATTTGATGGTGTAAAAAAACCCAGAAATACATAGTACAGACCCTAAGACGAAAATCCGCCCCTGCACTCAGCCATGCAAGCCTTCTCTTTCATCAGCTCTGTGCCTGTTGTAAAGTTTGAGAATGGTTGTATAATAATAAGATTTAGAAGCTTTGTATTTGATTAGAAAACATAAACCATTTCTCTTAAGGATTGCTTGGTGTGACAGAAGATTCTGCAGCATCTGTAAGCCTCTCAATTGAACAAATACACTGTCAAAATACATTCTGTACTATTTGAATTTCTGTAATGTCAGACCAAATCATACAAGTAGTTCAGAGAGCATAATATAAAAGCAGAATATTGTGGTATAAGTACTGGTTTGGGTATTAGGATGAAACCCCTAGTTAAGGACATCTCTTTTGTCTCTGCCTAGGGGTAAACCAGGCTTCACAGGGTGAGGATTGACAATTGCACCCCATGGTGACCTTCTGTTAACTATAGCCACTTATATGCCCTTATGGTAAGAAACCAGGGATGAGCCAGCTTTGATCTGGGAGGTGAGCATCCTATTAGCACCAACCATCAATATGTCTCTGTGTATATATAAATATATTGTCCAGTTTTTCATTTAACCAGGCAAGTATATAGCCTGTCAAGAGAGTTATGTATGTAGTGAATGCTCCACTGGTACCATTAAGGGGTTATTTTTAAAACTGATGTGTAGCTTATGTTTATTTTCTTGAAGACTTAAGAGAAACTGTGATTTACAAATTATTTCTAATTCAGGTGCTTTACTATTTCATTTAAGAAGTAACCAAAGAAATTTTCTATTGTGACAGCCTCTTAAGTGAATGTTCTGTAAAAACCTTTTGCTTCACCAGCAGTCTTTTCTTTTGTGTGCATGAACGTTTAAAATTATTTTCTACCACTATTCCAAACATATTTGTTTTGGTGTTAGTATATGCTAGAATACTTCTATTGGTTTTAATTCTGCAAGTTTCTTCATTGTTCTTATGTTTGTTGTTTTGGTTTTTTTTTTTTTTTTTTTTTAAATTTGGTATTATACATTCCTTGCAATTGTTCTCTGATTTCTGCAGTTTATAGTGTAGGACTGTTTTTTTCTTCAATGAAATAAGATTGTGTAACACAGAATTCTGACCTCAATTTAAAACCACAGTGGATGAAGCAGGGATTATTTCTTGAGTTAAATTCTGTCTGAAGTATAGGTTGTGAGAGAACTGGAAATGATGTGTAGGACGTGAAGTTCATGAAAAAATACAAGTATAGGTTTCAAAATATGACAGTTAATAATACAACAGTATTGACAGAACACAAAATCCACTTTCCTTTTTCACTTACAAGAGTTGCTAAATGATTTTAATTTTCTATAGTCTGATATTATCTTCTTGTCTAAATTATAGTATGTTTTCCATTTTATAAGATAACTATCAGTTTAGTATTTGAGCCTGATTCCATATATTTAAGAATACAGAAGATAGTGAGGTTCTGTTCATTATAGATTGCAAAGGAATACCAAAACGAACTTTGACTCAGCAGTCAAAAAGAATTTGCCTATGTTGATCATGCAGTTTCTGTCTCTACGTTGGTGGCTTCACAAGACAAGCATGGAGTTACTATAATAGCTCCTCATTCTCATCAGGTACCTATTTTTAATTCTGCTTAATATATTTTCTTGTTTTCAGATGATTCTTCCCTTTTTAGCTTTCAATTGTCCAGCACAAGAACAAAGACATGTGATACTAACTGGCTGATGTCAAAGAGTAGCCATTTTTCTTGCAGTAGGGACTGTAGCATGAGCTTCATGTTGCTAGATGAATATTGATTTTTCTGCTTAAGTAATACAAACTCTAAAGTCAAGCTAAAAAAATATATTGCAGTCCTATCACTATGGATTGCTATGTCATATACCTTACAATAACTGTAGCACTCTCTAATGAGGTTTATAAAATTAAGCTGCTGTGAATGTATGAGAAAAACATTTCTCTATTTCCAATAAGTAACCATGTCAGATGCAACAATGGCCCTTAGATATTAGAAATGAATGGTAATAAATGATAGCAAATTCAGGATACTGTAATGTTTGCAGTGCTGTCTTTTTATGCACTTCATTAAAATGCAAATGATGCTTGTGGAAATGTTAGTGTTGATGGAAAAATGTAAACATTCATAACACAGGATATAGTTTATGATTCATAGCCATAAATCTTTTTTTTAATAGTTTTTAAATAGTTTTTTAATAGTTTTAATAGCCTTTAAATTAAGTAGTCTAAAAGATGAGGGTATAACTTAAAAAATTTAAAACTTAAAAAACTCAGTAAAAAGCTGACTACCAAGATGAAAATTCTCTCTTACAAATTTTTAGAAGCATCACAGGGACTGGTCTCAACTATGAGTAAATCAAATATACCATAGAGCAGGAAAGTTTCTACAGTAGCCCAATAGATATGTAGTTTTACTTCAGCGTACTGAGTCTGTTACTTCTCTTAAATACAGAAATACAGTAAAAAAGATTGTCTTTTGGCTTTTATAGTTCTGTCTGATTGCAAAAATGTGCTTGAATTTAACTTGAGTTTAGTTAAAACTAACTTGTCCTACCTGAGCTGAAATTTGACCATTTTTTTGTAGGCTGACAGTCTCTGTAAATACATCAATGTACAAATACATGGCCTTTTGCAGAAACCTATGAGCTTTCCTTGCTGATACACTTTTTTTGATCAAAAAAGATGTTGAAAGCAATCCAACTGTAATCTAAATTTATGTAAAAATGTTATTCTGCAGTTGAATTTAGTGCAGCAAAAAAAATCACTTTTACACTTTTACTGTATGACACAATGTATATCATAGGTAGTGCCCAATCTAAAAGCAACAATTTACAGCTGACAGAAATCCCAAGGAAACAGAATCAATCAAAGATCTAAAACTCTGGGGATCTGCTTAGTAATGGTATAATGATGCTATGAGATTTTCACTTGGTTGCATTTTATATGCTCTTTGCAGAGATATTGATGATTATATAGGATATAACATAGTAGTCACTCAGGCTTTGAAATGAGGTTCTTGTCACTAAACTGCCTTCAGGTTTAGTGCCCATTTTAGAGGTGAGCATTCTTGTTTAGAAATGCTGTAAAAGCATATTGTTGGATAATTGATTATTCCTACTGAAGTTGAACTGCACGCACATGAATACAGGAAATGTCAAGGACCATAACATATGTTTTTACATAGCTAGTATGCTCCTGAGGGTAAAACAATCAATTTTTTTTTCCCTTCGATTTCTTAGAAACACTGATGTTTAATAAATTATCTTCACCTGTGGTTAACAGTAAGCCTGATTATTGGCTCAAGAGAACTGAGCACTCATTTTTATCTACAGACATAGTCATTGTTCAATATGCAATTTTCTTTAGATCTAAAGTATTCTTTTTTTCCCATTGCTTTCACTTTAATTACATCCAACTATTGGTTATGGATTGGTTACCTGCACAAAGTATGAGCACAGATATAAATCTAATTATACTTCAGAGAAACTTTCAGATTTGCAAACAGCATCATTTTAAGTAAGTGCTAATGATAAAGCTACAGTTGTGAGGCTGGAGGTCATGATAGATGAGTTCTTTTAAATGAGACATTAAAGGACAGTGAAAAGCTATGAGTCACTTTTCCTTAACTTTCATTCCCAGTGGCTACACTTTTGATAATATAGATGTGCAAATATAGGTATGCTAATGTGTGCACAGAAATCAACACAGACCTCAGGCTGAAAACATGATGAAAATCAGAAAAGACAATTTTGTGGTTCAGGATTTATAAAAGATCTGTGCTTGTGGCTAACCTGGATAACTTGTTCTCCTGGAGTTACGATGAAAGTATGCATAAGGTAAAGCAGCATATAATAATAATTAATGATTTCCTGTCTAGATCCATATTTTTAGTATTTTCATATTTTGGAAGGAGAATCTATTATTTTCTATATTACAGTTTAATAGCAATTTCCTCACTTGTACTATGTGAATTATTAACAGAGATCCTCAGTCTAACATGGAAGCTGCCTAAGAAATCATTCCTTGGAACTAAGCTTTGGGCAAGCTGCAAAACTAATGTTTTATGTTTTTTATATTGTGAATAACATATTTTACTTCAGAGGTAATTGATTTCCAGCCTAACTGTTCGATTAAAACTTTTCTGATTCTAATGAGTGGGAATAGAGTAAATACTTTATAGATCAGCAAATTGTATACCTTCCCAAAGGTATTAAGACGTGGAAGGGCCATTTTACAAATGCCCATTGCATTCAAAAGAAACCTAGTAAAGATTACTATTATGCAAAAAACCCTGCAGTTTTCAGCTGGGACTATAATACACATTTTCTATATAAAACCAGTTCCTGAATGTGCTGTAGAAGTATGAAAACACTGTCCTAGACTGATGGTAAGAAAAAACTTCTTTTTAAAAAGAGAAGGAATCTTTGCCTTGAAGTATAATGATGAACTCTTGCCCTCATATTGAAACAATGGAAAGTCCTCTTCTGAAATACATCATTAATGAATGGTGTGTGTGTGTGTATATATATATATGTATATGTGTGTGTATATATATATATATATAAAATGAAGAGGAGTTTTGTGGGTTTTTTTTTTCTTTTTGGTGAACTACTTCAAAATTCTACAGCAGGAAAAAAATGGCTTCAGTGTTGCTGATGTCCAGATTCAAAGTACACCTAATATCGCATTCTTGCACATTTTCTGACCTGGTTTGCTTTTGGGAAGACACTAAAATTTAGAATTTTGATCAGTGACTTGTGTATAAAACAATTATGTGACTTTTTCAGCTGTATGATTTTGAATCTGAATTCTAAAATGCACAAATAAAAATAATCTAGATGGGGAAAATAATGCTATGTTTTAGCCTACAGAAGTGTTCTATAGAAATAGAATCTATTTGAATCTATGGGTTCTGTAAAGTGTAATCATTGTGCCACATTAAGCACATGTTGCTTAGAATTTATTTTTCTTGATCACAAAAGGAAATCTTAAGGAATAGATCATACTTATTTTGCAGTTATTTGTGATTAGTAATTAATATCTCCCAGCTCTGAAAGTATCTAGAGCTGCCAGTCCTCTCTAAGAAGCGACTGGTTTTGCAATCATAATCTGCACCCTGGAACAGCCTCTAACAACCCTGTTTGTGTGTGGAGTGTTTCTACAAGTAACCCTGATATTGAGTGTTCATATAGAGCTATGGGAGCTACTCTTCATGTGAAGTGACAAGCTGATAAATGAACTGCCTCAGGTTAGCTCTGTTGACCGACAAATGTAGTTGATGCTGGATAACATCACATGGACAAATTTGTGACAATAAACCATATAATACCACAGTTTGGAGAATGTGACTAGCAAACACATACTACAAATGTTTAAAATATATTTTGATCTACTTATATCTCTTACAGATCACTTACTTTGAGATGTCTGAGTATCTATAAACTTCTTTATCAAGACATCAGTAGTCTGTGTGTAAAGGCTAAGAGCATATTTCAGGGACTGTAGGTCTGGGCTCTTTTCCAGGAAGTTCTTTTTCAGCCCACTTCCTCCAGCATGGAAGTATTGCTAAAATGGAAAACATACATTGTTCAAAGAGGTATATTATTTGAGAGATGCCTCACAGACATATAATTTTAGGTAAAATTCTCACACAAACTTTTAAAAATAACACCTGGAACTTCTAGCTAGATTTTTTTTTTTCTTAATAATCGTAGGTAAGATAACTATTATCTAAGACAGAGCATCTTTCCAAAGGTAAAAATGTATGTCTCATGTCAGAAAAAGAAATTAAATACAAAAAATTTTCATCAAGATCTGCTTACAAGACAGCACCCTTCCTTTCAATGTCGCTCTGACAATGTTGATTTGGGTGTTCCCCTTTTTCATTAAACAAATAAGCAAACAAAAGAGAAATTAACATAAATATTTTAACCACAAGGTGACTCCTGATCCATTGGCACAGCTAGATTTGGAAGAAAATATATGTTTGCCATTTTGGTGCCATACTGACTATGTAAATTATTCCATTATAATAACTTTCCAATCCCAAGCTGAGTTTCGAAAATTTAGAATATATTCTTCCCTTCTTCCTTTCAAAATGACGAATTTTCCCTACAATGTTATATTAGAGAGTGATTGATGAACTAATGCACTTAAACTACAAAGAAAAGATATTTGCTACACAAGTTTAAAACCATTGTTTAGGTCAAACAATTTACAAAGCATTTGCATTGCAGCTCTAGCATTCAAGACTGATATATAGAGTTCCTGTTAATGGCTAATTAATCAAGGCACACAAGGTTTTTTCAGGAAAACACCATGACTACTTGATGACATGCAATATTGGGCCACATAATACAGGGAATGTTGTGACCTATAGAATCTCTTCTCCCTGCATTTTGGGAGTCTTGCTAAAGAACTACATGCAACATTTCAGTTCAAGTACATACATATGTACTACATGCTTTATCTTAAGTGTATCTGTAACAAAGTAGACCTACAGTCCATACATGCCCATTGCATGTTACTCTACACGTTTCACCTTCTGATTCTCAAGATTTTTGCAGCAGACAAAACATAAATGTACCTTTCATAATAAAGTCATTATCTACATTTCTTGTTGATAACTATATATTCTTATAAGAAAAAAAATATCTATAGGAGAAAAACAAAGGATTTGAAGTCATCAGGCTTAAAAGTTTTATATTGTTTTAATCCTATGTGGGCAGTTAGTGGCAATTTAAAAGGTTCTGTCTAAATCACCTTTATATTCGAGTCATTGCATGCTCACACGACATTTGAATCTTTCCAAGTGATTTATTTCATACTATAAGTTCCAAGGAAATCTCTGTTGTCTTACTTGTATAAAAATCTAATCTAATTTCACCAAGGATCTTAATTTATAAGCAAGTATACTAAAATCTGTAAAAACTATCAGACATTTAAAGAAACAAGGACGTTTGATCATAATCTTCTCAAGTTTTATTTTTTGCTTTTTCCACCACAAATGGTAAATTTTACAAGCAAAACCATTAATATGAAGATATCATTATTGTATGAAATCAAATATAGAAAAATAAGTAAACAAACAGGGCTTACAGAATCAGTTGGATACCTAACACTGTTTTTTAGAGATGCAAGCCTCAAAATATTTTACTTGCTACTGGTGCTCCAGTCTGAGGGATCTCAATGTTTGCAGGTGACAAAAGAGACTTGAAAGTCATACTGACAAAATGGAAGGTGCAGACACAAGTGCATAATGTCAAGTATGTAGAAATCAATGCTGTAGCCACTGCAGTCTCCACCAAAACTCGACAAATGCTGCACAAGTCATATTCGATAGTAGTTTCACTTTGTAGAGTGCCTTAGGGTTTACAAGTGCTTGCAAAGACAAAAATGGAAAGTAGAACAATGTTGTCAATTAATATTATCTCTGGGCTGAGATAATGAGATAGCTGAGATGACTCAGTCTGAGACAACTGAGGCCAGAAAGGCACTTGTCCTAACAGTAAATTGCAAATTAAGCTAAAATAGAAAAAAGATCATTTTCACATCATACAAAGACCAATGATATTATATATATATATTATGAGACAGATAACTCTTTAAGATAAAAGATTAGTCCTTTATTTTATGCTCTTCAAAGCATTAATAACACTAGTATCTATTGAATTATAAATTGCATGATTAATTTTTTGTACTACAAATTAGACTAATGAAAGGGAAAAATGAAAAAGACTGCAAACACAGAGATACACTTTCCTGCAAATCCCTTCTGTAAAATAGTTACTTTTTAAAACAAATATCATATGCTATTTTTACCATTCTTCTATTCTTATTCAGGCAGCCAAAACAAACATGCCTACCAGGCATTACCAAAAAAAATGGTATATTTTGATCACTAAATTTATTAACTGCATTCTTAAATCAACACGGCAGTTGATTTTTTTTTTCTTGCACTATCGTCTCAGAACATTTCTCTTTATTCACTTTCTGCTGGAGTAGGATGAATTTCTGAATGATCAAGGCCATTTGCTTAATATTTTGGAAAAGAAAATGCTTTTGCCATATCCTATACCACATAAAGTAAGGAAATTGGGAGCCCTTGCTGATGCTTCTTTCTTGTCTTTTGAGACATTATTTTGTTGCATGAGACTTGACCGTGAAAATGTCCTCTTGTTTATATCTTAAATTTTATTCTTGAGTAGTTGCCTCCTTACCTTCCTGATGTGTTATTTTTGCAGAAGCAGTTACAAAAATATGCCATTATTCTATAAATGTACTACTTTTAAGTTATTTACACCGGGTAAAGATCCAGGACAGTGTAAAATACAGATTGATAATGATATTATCTACTTAATAGTTTCTTTTGACCAGAAACCCAATCTGTGAAGATTGTATGAAAGCCTCTATTTTTTTTTTTTAAATAAAAAAACCTCCACAAAATCACAAATTTTGTTAATTTCTTTACTTTTACATTTAGGAGTATAATGCAATAACCATAATATGGGTGGAAGTGAAACCAGTTTTTGGAAGATTTCATCTGGCTTATGGCCTGCTCTTTTCGTACTTACAGAGAGGTGAAATCCTAGAGTTACTTTATCCCTTACCAATAGATTAATTTGTATTTCTAGTAATGAGATTAACATCAGATAAAGTAGGATAGATTGCCTCTAATATGGTTCTTTAAAAAATCTAATATAAAACATTTACGAAAATGCTAAGATTTTTCTGAAGTTGTTTTATGCATTACCAACATCTGCATCATGGTAATGTTGGTAATGCATAATGTTAATTTATTCAAAAGTGTTTCTAACATATGCACAATGAACATGATTTTTTTGTTTTCACTGAGTGACAGTAAATTAGGTGGTGAATTCCAAACTGTTAAAAGTTGATAAATTCAAATAGATATTGAATTTAAATTAATACACAGTAATGTGTGGCATTAAAAGCCTTGTTTTCTGGTGGGCTGTAAACATCACTTGTCATATGTATTTGCAGGAGGGTGCAGCTAGGAATAACCACTGTGTTCAGGCTCAGTGTCTCTTTTGTGGGAGAAAAAGAGGCTACATTGCAACACAATACGGATTTAGCCCAGTTGCTTCAGCTGCACTAAACTATAAAAGAGCTCTGAACAGTAGTTAAACTCTAGCCACCCATTTCTGTAACAGAACACATTTTATCTGCAACTGGAAAAAAAATTCTAACCTTCTGCAAGCAGAATATTAGATGTTTGCTTTCAAGTCATTGCAAGGAGCTTGGGATCAAATGGTTCTTGACATATTAAGAGAATCTTTATGATTCTAAGGGACTATTGTGTATTAGAATCTTGTTTATGTCAGTTGTGTTCTTGGTCATTCTGGCACAGAACAGGAAAAACATGTAAAGCTGTACCTTTATTGTAGCTAGTGCTACTTCCATTATTGCACACTGCCTCAGCGTCAGGCTTCTGGCTTCCTCTCGAATCACGTGGTCCTGCAAAGCAATTTCAGACTACAGTTGATTTTGAAAGAGACACAGTATTGTAGACTGTCTATTCTTGGAAAAATAATAAATAAAATTCAAAATGCCCTCCAAGCCCCTATGAAAAACAAGGATTAAATCAACTTCAGACTTGCTTAACAACAAATTATAATCTGGAGTAGTCATGTACTCTCGTGGAAAACATAGATAGTATGGGAAAAGAACCAATATTTAACACTGAGCTTTGTTTCTTTTCTTAGGATGTATGATTTCTTTGTTCTGGTGGGTGGGGAAAAAGCTAAACTTTAAAGTTCAAATAATTATATTAGGTGGTACTGAAATAAATTAGAAAACAAACCTGAGAGTTTAACTAATGTTTGTTAATGCCCTACATTTAAAAAAAAGGGTTTCCTATTATAATATGAGTTAGAGTCATAAAGTGGCTACACTCCTGTGATATCTTTGTCTAAAATAAGCATCTTGTGATTTACTGAGGCAACATTTAAAATTCTCTATTAAACTGAGCAATTATTCATACATGCACAAATTACTACATTTTTGCCCAAATATGAAATCTTAATCTCAAAACTGATTTGCAAACAACTGGCCTAAGCATGAAATGTCTAAGCTCTGCAAGTGTGCCAGGGATTTAACTAATGTAGTCCTGAGGAGTTTATTGTAGTGGCACATGGTATATTTCAATGCATACCACAAATACAGAGAAGATAAGTTACCAGTATCCTCACCTTAGTGTTTTTTGAGAACTGGTTCCAGGAGGGAATACAAAGACATAATAATTTTTTTTTTGTGATGTTAAATGCTTAGAAGGCCTAGCTGTGCATTATGGGAATGATATCTTGACTCTTTACACATAAACATGCAGTCTTTTGTTCTTAATTTTAATTTTTCTGTTCTTAATTTTGAGACTATAAGTCGTTATTCGCCTATGCCACTTTCAACCTTATTACAGTAACTAAGCATGTGGCATGAGGCTTGGCCTCACAGTAACTAATATTTCATCTATTTTTTTTTTCCTTAGAGCAAGTCATTCAAAGCTTCATTTGGCTTCATTACCTTGAGTTTTGACAGTTGTCCAAGATCTTTGGCTGCACTGAATATCATCTGGGGCCCCTGTAATCACATTGAAAGTTCAGGAAACAGGCTCAATGCAGCACGTTTGTGTTTTTATGTCAACATGATCTTATTTTCTGCTAGGACATTAGCCAAAGTCACTGTTTTACAAAGCTAAATAGAAATTTCAGTTACACATGAGACTATTTCCATTCAGTTGATAAGGCCAAGTAGCTGAATGCCTGCAGCATGATTCCCTTCAGTATCCCACACTTGATACAAATACTGTGTATTCTGTAGATAATGGTTTCATATACAGCTGTCTGCTATCTCATTTCATATTTAATATTTTTAAGCTGAGGCTAGGATTGTTCTCATACAGTGTGTCAATGAGTTAGAAATTAAATCAGTATTTCACAATAGCCAAATTTTGGCATGATACCAAAGGCCAATGTCTACATGTTTGTCTTAGAGTCCTACTACAATTCCCTGCTCATTTTTTAAATTAAAATTACTGAAAGAAATATAATTAATAGTGTAGTTATTTGGCAGTTCAACAAGACATAGTTCTGAATATCTGTATTTCAGAAAAAAAAAAGAATCAGTCCAACTTAGATAGCACAATACAGAAAACATTTTCATTAGTTTTTCTGTTCCAAAAGGTTTCAGTTTATAGAAATAATTTTGCTTCAGTGTGGTTCAGTTGCAAAAGATGTAATATGGAACTGCAGCTGAAATTTTCATTATTAGTAGTGAGAATGGCAAGATAAACATGAAAATTAAAAAATAAACTCTGCTCTTAAATGTCTGTGCATCTCACTCTCAGACAGAAAGTCATATTCAAGGCTACGAAAGGGAAAAATCTCTCTTCCAGTATCCCCTTTTTCATTGATTTTGTTTAATTATGTGTTCAATAGTAAATAGAAGTAGCAAAAGAAATGCAACTACCTATACAACTTTCACTGTACCTGCTAACTGAGACAGTTTATATAGAAGCTATCACTAGTAAACCTCAATAGCCGGTGAAGTGTAGCATACATATGTGATACTGCAAGTATTCTGAATGCCTAATCCTGTTAATGTACCCATTTTACACGTTCCTTACTCATTTTAGACTCTATACTTAAGATATTGCATACTTAAGATATTCTACGCAAATGAACATTTTTTAAGGAAAAAAATGCTGCAGACAATGTTCTAGTCAGAGGCTCATTTTTCTTCAATGTGTATGGAGAAGCAAGGGTCATTTCAGCTTTATGAACAGAGGCAAATCACTGTGGAAATCTCAGCAGTCACTATTTAAAAATATTTTAAAGAGTCTTGAATGATAGGCACAGTCTCTGCCTTTAATCACTAACTAATCTACCATCCATTCAGAAGACTCTTCATTCTAAGTAAAGGGGTAGAAGGGCTCCTCATCTCTGCTTCTTCACTACCTTTTCTGTGTTTTGCCTGAAGTGTGTAATTTTTGCGTTCCAGAAGTACACCCATAGCTTAATGAAGTATAAGATTGCTACACTGATGACTGGAATAAGCTTTTCTGAAGTGGGCTATAACATCATGTCACAGCTTATTGCTTGGTGTGATTTCTGAGCAACAGTAAGGACAACAGAGCTGCTAGCAGATTTGGGCAGATGAAATCTCTGAAATCACTGCTCAGTTGGCAGACAGGTTATTTTCTCTGCCATTGAAAGACTAAAGTATTTTAAATAACTGACTACATTGAAACTCTTGCAATTAAATGTCTAGAAAAAAAGAAAGTTTTACTAGCTGAAACATTTTTTCCTATTGTCCAAGTGTGCTTTCCAAGTCTTTGACAGGTAATTCTTAGCAACCAAATAAAAGAAGTAACAGAAAAAAACCAACCCCTTTAACTCTGAACTATGCTGTATAAACCTAATAAATGCTCCTAGTGCTGCAGTTACTCAATTTAAATGCCACTTACATATTTGCAGACAAGATTCACATAAAAATATTTGAAAAGCAAATAAAAAATCTTGGGATTCTGAATTTGACAGAGTCACTCATTGAATGAGAGGCTGTTTATGCACAATAAATAAGTGCATTATGTGCATTATAATAAATATGAACAAATTCAGTGAATGGATTACTGGCTCTGATCTTGTCCTTAGCTCTAGTTTAGAAATTTTAATAGCTCAGGCTATTGCATTACTACAAAAGAACACAAAATATTGTATACAGTCAATACATTATTCCTTCTGGTCAAGCCACAGAAAAGGATAGTATCGGACCCCTTGGCAAACACCTGATTAAGCACATGATTACGGCCCATTTTACCATGCATGAAAGACACTTACAGTTTGGTCCATCAGTGGTGGAAGCACAATTTTTTTTTCTATTTTGTTCAAGACTAACTTCCATAGCTCTTTTAAAACCCTTTTCAGAACTGTCTTCTCACAGATTTTTGCAGAGACACTTAAACTGAAATAAAACATAACAATACACAACAGAAATCAGTCTGCAAAACTAGCATTAAGACTTCAGAGGTATGGTATTATATGCTCAGATTAATGGTTATTAATGGTTTAGCATTTCTTTACCAATAGGTAAATGACAGTTATTTGCCATATTATCAATAAATACTTTTCTTTAAAAAAAGTCTTGCAGATTATAAAATCACATAAATCTCCACTGTCTATTCTTAATATATTACTGATAGGTATTTATTGAAAATGCAAAATAATGATGAGTTATACAGTTTGATGGATGACACAATTTAGTACTCCCAAGCTACTAAATTAAATGTTTGGTGTATAAGTTGTTTATGTCTTAAAAATCAAACCCAAATGTCTCTCTTGTTGTTTTATACTTCTACTGTGATGTTGAACTAGGTGTTGGTAGCTAATGCAAATTCAGGGCTACCATTTGGAAGCATTTATTTCTACATACTGGCATGTCTGTGCAGTCATACTGTCTATTACTAACAGAAAAAAAATTTGGAGGATCTATACACTTAGAATTTTTTCATTATTTATGAGTATGTTGTGTGTAATTGTCATGAGTAAGCAGTGTCATGGATAAAGTGTTGCAGTTGTCAGGCACAGGAAAAAGATACTTCAAAGTAATATAATGCAGATGAATACGTGTGGAGTCTTACAGCATTACATCTAATCTATTAATCTAAGAAAAGATTTTTTTGTTAAGTCATTACACATATCAAATAAATATGTCAATTCATATTTCTAGCATCTTTCTACTCTTAGTAAACATAAATAACAGCATAATTGAGAAATAGCTAAAACCTAAACCGTATTAACATGGTATGTTTATAATCCTATTGTAAATATATATCTGTAAGGAAAGTGATTATTCCCTAGCAGCTGAGAAGGGTTTTTTTTTTTTTTTATCTTCTTTGGTTTTTTGATTGTTTTTTAATTTTAAATGTCATATCTTTATTTTCTGTGCATGGGTTTAACATCTGCTAAAATTACATTTAACATTCCAGAACAGGTACACACAGACAATAGCTGATCCTCTCACTGCTGGATGATAAGAAGGTCCCAGAGTGAGATTGCATGACTATGTAAAAATGTAGCTATATACCAACTGAAAAAAAATCAAGCTTTTCAGTAAATCTTTAATTGTTGACCAGAGTTTTGGGGACACAGAAATGCATATTAATAAACAGGGGGAGATTAGATGCCAGCCTAGAACAAATGTCAGACAATTTCAGTATGAGGAATTTACTTTTGTTATTTTGTTCAATACAATCTTCTGTATACCATAGTTTGTAGAGGAGATAGTATACACTAGCTCTGTTACAATAACTCTATGATAAGAAACAGAGAGGCAAATATCCAGCTTAAGTAGAAATTTCTTAGTATAAGCAAACAGGTTAAGCATAGTATGCTGTACACATGTGAATACTAAAAAGTATTAAAAATGCTACAGAGTGTTTCTAGATATTAATGATGCTTCAGAGTAAAACAAAGTATGCCTGACTGTAGCATCCAGTTTCTAATCTACCACACAAACCAGTCTGACATACTTACGTTTTGTCCAGGAAATCCATGAGAGGCCGAAGCACAATCTCGGCATCAATAGCTGCACTGTTCTTATTGGCTGCAGCATTCCCATTCCCTCTCATTTGATTCAGTTCATTGCCCATTTGTTTTACACAGTCTTCAATAATAACTTGGAAACTGCAGGATGGAAAAAAGCCATTTGGACTGATTTATATATTCTTTCACACACAAAAAAATCTACTAAGAATTAATTGGACTCTTCCTCCAGAGAGGAATCTTTTCACTCAAGGTGAGTGTTAACAAATTTTTCCTCCTCAAATTGTATCTTTTCTCCTTTTCTGAAAACTGTTCTGTTTCCTGACTGATCTGGTTGTGACATGTCTGACAATCTTCTAGTGTCATTGATGTGATACAGTCTTTGGTCAATATATTTAAACAATGCAGAGCAGCAGTTAATTGGAGTCAACAGTTCAGATCTATGATGAATTGAATCAGTTCAGGATTAGTTTATGAACAGAAATGCAAAACAGAAGCCATAAATATACCAACCCTATTAATGCAAGAGGATACATGGCAAAGATTAACTTGAGGAAAGTGAAAGAGAACTTACTATGAGAGAAAAGAAACATTACAATTAGACAGTAAGCTGTTCCAGCTACATGGCTAACCACAAAAAAAGAAAACAAACCTCCGTGTGAAAAACACTAGAAAAATTGGAATTTTTGCAAGTACACTTGGATGTGTACTTACCAACACACTTCAAAGCCCTAGATAAAATCAACACGAAGCTGCAATTGAAGCTGCTTGTGTAACTCCTTGGGACCAGTCCCTCCAACAAAAGCCAAAATAATGAGTTAGCCTTTCTTGACATTAACCATCTTTCTAACATTGTTAACTTCACAAATCCCAGCACTAAAGTGACCCATAAGCAATGTTCTAACTGTCTGGAGCATATCCTAGAGTGATGTATTCCTTGGTTTTCCTTTGCAGAAACCTAATTTTCTCATTCGGAAAAAAAAAAGCCCAGGAAAGAAATAATATTCATGCACTGTCAGTGATCAGAGAACCAGGGCCTGGGAGCAAAAATAAGGCAAGACAATGTGACAAACTAAGCTCAATCAGGAAAAGTATACACTGTTCACCCAGACAGTTCATTGATGGATTAAATAAGCAACTACAGACTTTTCTTAATGAACACCTCTACAGCACTAATTCTTCTTTCTTAAGATTCCTTCCTAATTTGAAGAAAAAAACCTTGGAGCTTCTTACAGCAAGGGAACTGCTGGCACAGCACCATATTTATTCAAGACTGCAGTGTGCATTCTGATTAATGAAAGATTTGGAGAGCAAGGCTCAGGAGACTATTTTTGTAGAGCAACATGCAGACAAATGACCCAAGAAGGCATAGAGATCATTTGAGTCAGAATAAACATAGGCAGACATCCTTGGTTAAGGCACTTGGAAAAAGCTGTCAGTCCCAGCAAGTAACTTAAACATAGTCAGAGAGAAAAGTGTAATGTAGCATCAGGCATGAACAAATCAGCAATTTTTGTTTTCCACAAAGTAGAACAGAAGTCATCAGCCTCACCTCTGTAATGTGTCCATGCCCACAGATGATTTTCAGGCTTTTTTACAGTGTTTTTTTTTACTGCTGTATGTTTCAGAGACTAAACACACACGTACTCACAAATGCACAGAAGCAAGCTGTACCTCAGCACATTCAAACAGCCACCCAGACTTAATCAACAAGGTAGGCTTTTGAACAGGAATATTTCTCTAAGGTTTGCAGAAAAATAGGTTTGTTACCTTGTAGCATATGTTACGCTGAGTTCATCCAATACATTGCTAAGTTTCACCTGAAGTTCTTTTAGAACAACACTAGCTTCAGGATCCAACTGCAAAGAGATAAGCAATGTTATATTTTACTTATACACTAGGTTTTGGTGTTTTCCATTACAATTAATGAGTTAGGAATTATACACAATGGTAACACTGCACTATGTAAAACTAAATGTGGAAACACCTGTTAAAACACATGATTGCTTTAGTATGCCTAAAAATAGGAAACTATTTGATCAAAATAGTGAAGAATTATATTGTCAAAAATCAAAACTGTGTCATTAAATAATGGCTTTCTATGTCACAGTGCAAATTACATTAGCATCCACAAGAACACAACCATCATTATCAGGCAAATGATGTTCACAAGGCATACCAAGAGAGGAATTACTGCTTATGTTAATAGTATTGCATATGTTCTAATATTGTAATTATTTTTGTAACTTTCCCCACTGCCAATTTTTTTGTTATTTGAGTGGAAGATGTTTCCATATTCCCATCAATGCAGTGTAAAAGTAGAACAGCTAGGACAGGAAAAGATTGAAGGCTTGAAGACTATCCATGCTGTTTTTGGTGATACAGTATGAGGGAAGGGAACCTACTGAATTTCAGTACTTCCATTTCTAAAAGCCATTAAGACATACACAAATCAAGCACAGATCAACACTCTGATACAGAGGGAGAATAGCCTCTATATCTCTTACACAGTTTTTCTAAATACAGGAAAAAAGAGAATGCAGGGAAGAAATACAGTTTTACATTTTCAGAGATGAGGATCCATGCATAGATTTTTAATTAAAAAGGTACTCTGTTGACATTGATCAACAGCTTGTTTATTTGCTATGCATTCCTTTTCAAATTTAAAAAAAACCCACCCTTTGTCTCCTTGAGCTTTAGCATTTAGGAAAAATAGTTACTTTCATTGGTGGATATGATGGATGACAATCAGGATCAATAACTGAATGTGTTTTAATAGCTGATGTTGCAGGTCTTTCAGATATTTACATCACAATGTCAACAAATTATTTTCAGTGATAATTCTCAAATGCTGGGCTCAATTCTGCAGTCGGGTCAGATACAGATCTTCCAACATTTCAAAGGAAACTATACATTTTAAATACATAGGTCTGTTCTTTATTTGTGATTTCATATCTTTCAACTGTGTATTTTGTGCTTATCCTTCATTTGATGCTTCAGAGTACTGCGGTGCAGTAGATCAGCTCTTTAAACTGTGCTTTAGAGACAAGAGAAGCTGCATCACAGCACACTAGATAACTTACATGAGGCTACACAGGAATTCCAAGGCAAAGTAAAGAAAAAACAAAGTCCGAAATATCCCCAAAGATCTACTGTTTTCTAATTGTAGACCATCTATTCTCCCCTTAGAGATTATGCTTGGCTTTTTGACGAAAATCTGAAATAAGTGACAAAGGGATGTGCGACACATCCTTTAAAAAGTAGTCAGTGATGTGCAGCATTTTTTTAAACTGAGAAACTTGTCTATACCGTGACTACCTACTGATTTAGTTTTTAATTACTTTGCAGAAGCTCTACATCTCCTCTACTTCATGTCTTAGTAGATTTCCTGGCAGATACACTCTGACAGTTCATACACTTAAAGTGATTGTTTTCCTTTGTATGAAAAGTGGGGATAAGAAAACTGATTTTACTGAAATGTCTATATTATTTACCAAGCTAGAGTTTACTAACAAAGACAAAACTTTTTCCAGGAAATGCATTTCATGAGGGAATTATACTGGCTCCTTTTTGGGAGGATATATACAGATACACACATTTAAGACCACTAGAATATTGACATTTAACAAATATCAAATGCACAAGCATTTACACTGAACATGGCACATATCAGAGAAAGAACAAAATATCAGGCAGGCAGAAGACTCAAAATTTCTTACCAGATCATGCGCAAGCTAGAGAACCATCTTTTTACTGGGACTATAATGGCCAATGTAGTTATTTTCTATCAGAAGTTGTTGTGATAACCAGAAAACACAATATGCTTGCTAAATTCACTTGGCACTGAACTTAATCTGGCCAAAATGAAGTTAAATACTAATATTTGATAGTGGACACAACATACATTAAAATTTCATGCAAGTGCTAGATGTTTTAGATGGCTTTGTGCTCACAAATTGCATGAACAAGTTTGTGTGTGCACAACTGGAGACCTCTGGTGGGACATCCAGACATGTGTATACACATGCTCATGCTTTTTAATGCAGTGTCATAGGAGGAGTGGAATACAAAGAGGTATGCAGGCTGGACATCCAGATGCTAGATACCTGGCTACGTCATGATGACTAAGTATATGTTAGTAAGAGTTTTAAATGTTGCCATTATTTTGTTTAACTTCTGGAAAAGACAGTAATTTGAGTGTCTCATTAGGACAAAAATGTGCACTTTTCATTTATTTTGCCACGTGCCCTCTCTGTGTTAGTGAGTTGCCAGGGCAAATCAGTGTCCTCGGTCATTGGCCCTTGACTGTCATCATCCAAATATATCACAGCCATGATCTACCTGCTTTTTCTTTTTTTTTAACCTTCTGATATGGTACAGCTAAGAATTATTATGATGGCTCTATACTGTGAAATTCTTCACTACTATTAAAGACAGTTTTAGGACAGCTTGGTGCCATGAAGATAAAGTAAGTCAGCTTTTGTTACCTCTGCATATCACACACAGTAGTGTAGATTGTCTTCTATACATCGTGGACTATCTTCTGTGTATCTTGTTTTTCATGAATAAATTAATAAATTGATTTTTCAGTACGAAAAATCTGTTCAGCTATAATGCCTTCCTCAAAAAACAAAATATTAAAAAAAGTATTCAATGGAAGCAGGACGAGTTACTGTCTCCCTCTTAAATGTTCTGAAAGGCTGTAATTAGCAATGCAGCTACACTGTGGACAACATCACAGTTTTGCAACAACAAGCTCAAAAAGGTATTTTATTTGTTCTCTGGAAGGATCCATTATTTCAGCAATGGTTTGAAAAACCTGGCTAACACATTTTATACCAAGTTTGCTTATTCTCAGAAAACCATTGTGTGGCAATTTCACTATAGCCCTGTGCAAATGATTTGGCTTAATGAAGCTGACAAGCTGCAAGACTGATGAACGTTAACATCACAACAGTCACTACTTGAGACAACACATAGCTCTCAAAAACGCTATGTAAAGAAGGTAAGTTTCCTAGAAAGACAAATCAATGATGAAGAGGTTATTTATCTAAGGCTTTCATCAACACTCTTGCTTTGGCTAAGGTTACTTACTGGAAATGGAGTAACAATAAAAACAACAAGCCAAGTTTCACAAGCCAATCATATGTTTCTGGATTGTGAAGAGCTATACTACAGGAAGGGAAATATATAAGAACTCACATAAATGCAATCTGCAATTCTTCATACTAGCTACTACTAGTAAGAGTTTAGGTGAATAGATACAAACATGCTCAACTGCAGAAATCTGTCACCTAGATGTGGTTAAATGATTAATTTTTTTACCCACAACAGCACATACTCATAAATTTGTTGGCACACTTCATGAGATCTGTTAATTATGGATTACTAATTATACTTTTCAGAAAGTATAAAAAAAATCAGAGAATATTTTTGTTGAATAGCAGAAAAAAAAAAGAAATAAGTATTTGAACATCATTGTTTCCAAATGCTGCCTGTCTAAAACTAAGAAACATTTTATACATGCAAGTCTTGGAAAACAGTTAAAGGTCTGATGAATTTGGCTGTTTTTGACACAATACATTAGATTGAGCTATTCCATGCTATAACTTAATATGTGCTAGTATGGACATAATCTTGTCAATTGCAAATTCAATGAGTTAAATGCAACCTCTCTAATCTCAATTTCATAGATTTGTAATTTCACAAGTCTTGTTGCTTATAATGTCTCTACCTGGTCACTTCCATTCAGAAAACTAGGAAAGATACAGGTATTTATCAGATCCATCACTTTAGTGGTTCTTTTTGTCTCTGTCAGACATCATTCTTCCTCTACCATCCTTCACCTGTTTACCTAGGTAGAAGGAATTGCATTTTGAGATGTTTGACTGCCACTGCTCTATGTCGAGATGGACATTTGAGAATTATTCAACTTATGTTTGGGCCTTTGTCATCCCATCAAAGTCTTTAGACCCCATATAGTTTCCTATATGCAATGCTTAGGAATCCCTATAAAGTTGGAACTGAGCTCTGTGGATCAGAAATGTGATTTACCTACAGGCAACGTGATACTGTGGTACACAACCTGCTTTTGCTTTCCACCATTTTTGATCTTAATTGCTGTGAGTCTTTCTGCCATGTTCTGTCACCTGATGCAAGGCAACACAAGCATTTAACTTTTTTCATTTCCCTTTGTCAGCTTCCAACTTCTCACACATGAAAAAATGATTTATTGCATGCACTCCTTGTAGATGAAACAAACAAGAGCTAAACCAAAATTCTACATGATGATGATCTGTTCCCATGGATTTGAACTTGATTGAAAAAAGACAGTGGATTGTATCCCACTTCGCTACTCTTTATTGTAGCAGATTGATCTAATCTATGTAGTTTTTGAAGCATTCTTCTTGCTTGGCTACAGCAGAAGAGGAGAGTTAATAAAGAAACTATTTTATTTTAATCACAGGGGAGCTGAAAGCCCAGTTTTTTCTCTATTTATAGAGCTCTCTGCCCTGCAATATGCAATAGACCTCCTCTGATCATAGGGACTGCTGCCTGGTTTTGCCATTTTGACTGCACAGTTTGAAAGATGTATTGCTCACAATATGATACTGAGGAGATTAAACACATTTAATTTTTCTTAGAATTAGTTTTGCTTCAACTGAAATAGGTCTCATTATTCTGCTAAAAATCATCTGACTTTTTATGCCCTCCACAACCAAAACATTAAACTATTTTGTCCCTGCAAGAAAACTGCTTACAGATTTTATTGCTGACTTTGTTTCTTATAAGCATCAGTTCAATAAGGCAAATTTATGCTCTTGGAATAGCTTGGGCAATAAGTATTCCAATGTGAGGACACACATTTTAAGGGCATTTTGACATGGCTGACAAAAAGTCGAGTGTACTTTTCTCCAAGAAATTCCCCTAATGAGAAACACAATGTATTGTTCAGGTCTTTTTTCTTAGACCATGAATCATAGATGCACTTAAGATACCTAGCAAAAGGATTTTAGAAAAATATATCCAAATTGTCTCCAAGGATTGCATGTTGCACCACATTTGTAGGAAATGTTGCTTTGATAGTGTAAGAACCATAACAATTAATCCTCATTAACATCAAAAGGGAAAGCAAAAAGGATGAAAAGTGATGAGATATTTTGAAAGGAAACTGCTATGAAAAACTCTAATTATTTTTTAATCTATTTTTTATTATATAAGCTATTATGAGCAAAAGGAACACTAAGATTTTCTTGAAGAAAATGGAACAGTTTAGAGATTAAAAACTATTCTGATTTTAAAAGAACTCGGTAGATATAAACCCATACTCATCTTTCCTTTGCTCTTTTGTTCATTCAGGTTTAGGAAGTTACATATTTTTACAAGTCATGACTTTCAACATGTAGGATTGGATCCAAGACTTAGTACAGAAGTACTCTGCACAGAACATAAGAGCTTGGAAGTCAAGATTATTTATATTTGTATTATTTTATGTAATATTTAGAAAGTGAGAGGGAATTAATACAAACCACAAAAAATTAGACATGTCTAAGATGACAGAATCATAGAATGGTAGGGCTGGAAGAGAACTTTAGAGATCATCTAGTCCAACCCCCCTGCAGAAGCAGGTCAACTTAGATCAGGTTGTATAGGAACATGTCCAGGCAGGTCTTGAAGACCTGCAAGGAAGGAGACTCCACAACCTCCCTGGGTAGCCTGTGCCAAGGCTCCATCACCCTTACAGTGAAACAGTTTTTCCTTATATTTAAGTGGAACTTTTTGTGTGCCAGCTTCATCTCATTACCCCTTGTCCTGTTGCTAGATACAATAGGAAAAAGGGATGTCCCAACCTCCTAACACTCACCATTGAGATATTTGTAAATATTAACGAGATCCCCCCTCAGTCTCCTCTTTTCCAGATAATATAGATAGATAGGTATATGTTTTCAAAGTTTGATGTGAATTTGTCAATGATGACAAGGCTGCAGAAGTTTATTTCATGTTCTCTGGAATAGGAAGTTTTTTGTCGTGGCAGCTTCAAGAAGCTATTACTTCCTGAGAAGAACTTCCTCACTAAGGAGTTAATCTATAGGCTTATTTGGATGGTGTTACTCATTGCTTGACACAGGGGACTATCTTACTTCTGCAGCTTCCTACTGTGGATGTGAAAATATGAAATAATATATTTTCCAATTCTCTGTATAGTGTGGTCATATCAAAGTTGCATGAAACTATCAAAATACAGCCTCAACAAGAATAGCTGATGTAGATGTTCTTTTTTAAAGCCAACTACTGATAATAAAGGTAGTATATTAATGATCTAAACATTGATTTTTAACAAGAAGACCGGACTCTATAACTTGAGAAGATGCTCATTAGCTTTCAAAACAAAGACTACAATCAGCAAAGTGTTGAAGCACATGTTTATGACTTTTTACTGTTGACAGGACTTCAAGACTTTAAAATCTTGTGAGATATGAAAGGATATAAAGCTAACGTGTCCTGGTTGTTTAGAAACAGCTGTTGATGAAATGGTGCCAAATCTTGAACATAAATAGACCCTCAGGTATTGAAAAGTGCACTTTAAAAATATTTTACAGATTTTTCAGAAACTCTGAAAGTTTTTACACTATCTTCTTAGTAAAACTTTTCAATCTAGAGTGTCAACTGAATGACCCAGCATAGCTCTTTTTGATTTTAGATCATAGGGAATTGCACAAATGCATCAATGGAAATTAATAGGAAATGTGAGAGTTCTTAGCCTTAAAAAATATGGTCAGGAATAATAAAAGATGCTTACTATCACAAACCTCATAAGAGAATCTCTCTGCTTCTTTCTTCTGCTCAGTGGATTGCAAGTCAAAGCATTAGACAAAGACATGACACATTACAGACAAAGCACAAAGCACATATTCTACAAAATTTTCAGATACAGGCAAAACATACCAATACATAAAAAAGCATAGTCCAATACAAACATTAAAATAAAGCTGGCACTACAGATTGCAACACAAAACACCCAGTGCTGGTTGAACTTTACAGATCATTAGCATGTTTCTGTGAAATAGTGTTATATCTTTCTAGTATTGCCAGGACATTAAATACTTTGTGTAGGCTTTATTTTAAAAACATTTTTATTTTCTTTGCAAGCAGAAGTGAAGGCTGTGACTAGATTGAAACACTGTGCTAATGATCTCTAAGGAACTTTGAATGAACCAGGAAACAAGTACAACTCACCTCCTTTCCTCCCATGGACTCAAACATCTTTTCAAGCTGGACTCTTAATTGTTGAATGTTGTTCATCAAGATACAGGGCTATAAAGAGAGCACCAAATGTGAGAGCATGCATGTTACATTTCTTTTATGTATTAATACATGCATTCATAGCCTCTGGGCTGAAGATGTGTTCTTTGGCAACCCCACATTCAAGCAATTATGTTTTCTAGAGGAGGATCTCAAGTTCTCGACAATTGTTGCCTTCCCTTCCTTAATTCACTCCTCTTTGCCCAGTCAGCAAATCCTCTCAAGCAGTGTCCTCCCATTACGCCCTAAAGGCACTGTTGCAGCACAGCAAACTAAAGATTTTCTTCCAACTGGCTGGGCACTTTGGAGATCTTAGCATTTCATATCCTGAACCTTTTATCTCCTGTAGTCACTAGTCATACTTTATAGAATTACATATGGTGGATTAATACAAGTAGTACATGATCATCTCTTGGAGAGCAGACACAAACATGATTAAAGTAATTTGGGAGTGGAAATAAGCCAGAGGAAAGAGATTGACAGATCACATTCTAGACTCATTCTTTGCAGAAAACTGAGACAGCACTGTAACCCAGATCAGAGCTGATGTTTAAGTAAACCAACAGGCAATTCTGTTAATAACCAAATACTATTTCAGAGATGTACATTTTGCGTTGCTTAAAAAGTTGGTGAATGAAATTTAGGTAGTAGAATTTTGGAAATGTATTATTTTAGTCTAAAAATATTGCAATTTAAGCTTCAGTCTTTAGGGCAGAACAGAGAAACACAACGTAAAAGGCAGCAATTGCTGGATAAATATAATGGAAAAAGTAAAACATAGATAAAATTAAACAACTTATTACAAAATCATGGAAGAAATGATCTATTACTAGAATTTTGTGTACTCAGATGACACTATATAGTAGTTTGGTATGTTGTGGGGGAAGTGATAAGAAAATACTTGCTAAAGGAGTTCTGGTTGACCAAGGTCAGTTCTAGTGTATGATGGAATTTAGACACTGAAATAACGCTATATTTCAGTAAACCACATGAACTTTTTCAGACAACAAGAAGGTGATGGAATGATTACAGTTACTGATGCTACTTTGTATCTTTCTAGTTAACAGCATGTTCCAATGTGGTGCTGAAACACAGTGAGATAAGATTTCGGTTCAAAATATCATTAACATGATTTAGCTTTAACTAGTTCTACATTACTCTCAAAGGAATTTGGTGTCAGAGTCCTTTTTAACTGAGAGGAAAAAAAAGAAATTTGATCGAGCTTCTTACTACTTACTTTACCGTTTCCAAGTAAAGCACACTATTTGTCCTTCTGCAAAAGACAGCTGCTTTCTATAATGGTTGAAGTATCACTTCTCTTCCTGTCTCTTGAAAAATCCAGAAACCTTATGACTTCTGTTTGTTTATCTACCTTTTACTAATTTATTATCAGTAAGATTGTGTTGTCCTTTCATGTGCTATCTCCTCTCTTTTGACATATTAATTATTCTGGAAATTATCTGCAATATCACAAATCAATGATTATGATTTTTGATAGAGGAAGAAGTAGCTGAATATAATGTCTTGGTTCTTTTGTTCAAGATGAGTGCAAATGCTATTGGCAATATACTGAAGCTATGAGATAAATACTTCATACTGGGCAGTTTTCAAAGTTTCCTTTGAGGCTAGCTAAGGTTGATCTTTCAGAGCCTAAGCCTATCTCAGCTCAATTGAAGATTTTTCATTGCTGTCAGTAAATAACAGAAGCAGAGCTTAAAAATATTATAATCTTATTACTTCATTATCATCTTGCCCTTCAGAACACTCTTTGAAGAAGTTTACAGGAATTAGACAGTAAGATGCAGCAACATGTAAAAGTGGGTGGCAAGTACAATACATAAAACCAGGTTTATATGTGAACTCTGACAGGAGGTGGAAGATAAGAGGATGTTTTTACATTAGTTACATGTCTTTATGAAACGTACGTTTGGTATGCTTTCATTTTGAAAAGTTTATGTGAATATTTTATAGTGTTGACTAAAAATAGTAAAAGCATTGACTTAAAAAAGAATGCCAAAATCTAACTTTAATCATAAAAAGTAATTTTTCAAATCTCTACTATCAACTGTAGTGCAGGAGATGGACTTGTAATATAGCTGCAATCAGCATATGAAATTATCTTTTATTAAGCTAAAATATGTATTTTAAAAAGGTAGGTTCTGTTAAAAATGTTATATCTCCTAAAGACATTTGATATAATATGTTATACCATAATGAGACCAATTTCATCTAAAGCCTTAGTAAAGGCTGGCATATCAGGGTAACTTCACAAATAAATCTCTCCAGCAATTAAAAAAACTCCATTGGACAGGCCACAGGACTACACAAACTCTTTGAACTGATGAGTCAACACTACAAATCAAAACTTTTTTCTTCTAGAAAGCAGATGGTGTGGCAATCCATCACATAGCAACTGGTATCGAGTGACAGGACATATGGGAATGGTTCAAAATTGCATCAGGGGAGGCTGAGACTCAACATAAGGAAACATTTATTTACCAAAAAGGTGGTAGACTGGAACAGGGGCTTCCTGGAGAAGTGGTCAATGCCCCACACCTGTTTAAGAGGCATTTAGACAATGCCCTTAATACTATGCTTTACCTTTTGGTTGGCACTAAAGTGGTCAGGTATTTGAACTCAATGATTTTTGTAGGTCCCTTCCACCTGAACTATTCTATTCTATTCTATTCTATTCTATTCTATTCTATTCTATTCTATTCCATTCCATTCCATTCCATTCCATTCCATTCCATTCCATTCCATTCCATTCCATTCTTTAACTACCATATTTCTTACTGTTTCTACAGCTATAAGACTGATTTAGCTTACAAAACGATTGCCAAACATGAACTACGCTTTTACTCTTCAAATTTTAAAAAGATTTTGTACTGCTAGAGGAAAGATGTGTGGATACCTACTAAACTGAGTCTTTTCAATGGGTTTATGACAAAGGGCTTAAAGATTGAAAATACCTGAATTGGCAAGTTAAATCTGAGACATTATATATAGGTATATAGAAATGACATCTATATACACAGAAGTAACTCCTGTGTAAAATCTAGTATATAAAACTTCTATTTAATGATAGAGTTTTGAATTCGATATTTTAGTTATTAATTCTATTTTGAAAAAATGTCTTAAAGGAACAGAATGGTATTAAGTCTCTCCTAGCAAATATATTTGTGGTCCAAAAAATTAATAAGCTAGTCTTTTTTTCTCATAAGGAAAACTACCAATAATTTATATTTAACTCCAATTGTTATCTATCCAAAGTCTATGTGTATGTATTGATGATCTCTAGATTATGACAGACTGACACTACAGATAGCCCTGAGCAGCTGAGATCTGCGTATAAGCTAGATAAGCGATGTGCTTTTTAAGGGTGAATAAATTGAGGATGGTGCTGCAGTTAATTATCTAATTGCAGATGGATACATATGTACAACAGACTGCTAAATGTTGCCTGCCTTGGGAGTGCTGGCTTTGATTGAATATAAATGACACTGAAAATTGTTCACCAGAGAAGTTTGCCTTGGTCATGTTAAGCCAGTTATAATGTTTTGATTTGCTTAACCACATCTTTATTTTTCATATCTAATTTATTTCTGAGTCCATGGCAATCTGGGTCCTTCATTAGAGAGCCTCTTGTAAGCAATGAGGTAGCAACAGCAAAGTACGCACATGCTCCCTGCACTATGATCTTATAAACTCTATAAGCAATAAATTAAGAAAAGCAGGTGAAAACAAAGTGAAAACTCAGTCAAAAATATTTTTGTATGTTTGGAAAAAAAGATGAAGATACATTCACCATATTCACCAGTCACTGTTCCAGCTTTCACACTGCTATTTAAGCAGCTATGGAAACATGCTGACCTGATTTTAAAAAAAAGCAAAGCAAAAATCCCTTCCTCCATTTATGCTTTTCTCATATACAAAAGTGATTACATTGTCCAAAAGCACAGTAAGTAATTCAATTGCTGGGGCAGAAACAAAACAAAGCTTTTTTACTTACCACATTTTCTTTATCACAGTATGAGCTAAAGTAATTTGAAATAATTACAGCATACTGAAGAAGCACTTTGTTGATAGTCTAGGAGAAGAGAAGAATCTTTTAAACAGTAAATTAAAAGGTCACAAAAGAGAGGTTTGTATAAATTAAAGATTTTACAGGTTCTTACACATCTAATGTATATTTTATATATAAAAAAATCCTGTGAGGACATTTTCAAATCCCTGCACAACAGATGGTGGGTTGTTCTTAATCAAATGTAATCTTCAATAGCAGACATACTTTAATTTTAGTCGTACTGTTTTTGAGAAGCATTGAGAGCTTTCCTTCTTGCAACATGTTACGTACTTAACAGAACCAAAGCAAGCTTGAAAATCTCTGAGGGTGACTAAAAATCTAATGGAAAAATAAGACCAAGAGAGCATTTTTCAATGTCAGGGAGTATGCACCTACCGTACAATAATCATTGAAATAGGAACTTTGTTTACAAGTAGAAAACTGTTTCAATGGAAGAATGGGAATAAATGTAATGCAAAGTTGTTTTTTTTTTTTTTTTAACGCTGTGAGGATTACAATGAAAATCTAACACTTGCAAGGAGACTTTACAATCCAAACAGCTGGTATAACAAAGTTGTGTTATCAAATAGCAGATGAATAAGAACAATGTCAGGGCTTCAAACAACAGTAACTTTATTGCTGCACCTTGAATTTTTCCTTCCCTTGTACTGACTAATTAGATAATTGTATTTCACTGAATTGCTCCATTAATGGATTTGTAATCAGCGATTAATAAGAATAAAAATTGATTGTATAACATATAAATGTATGAAAACACAGTGAAGACAGAACTTTTCAAACTGGTAAATATTTTTGATGAGATAGATGAAAATCTTTCATAACCACAGACAGCATGTCTTTCTAAGGATAGAAGAGATTGATTTTAAACAACATTAGAATTACTTATCTTTTAAGTACATAAAAACACAAGTCACTGTCTCTGAAGCTTAGTTGAGATGCATTGATTTTAATTTACCTTTGCAAATCTTCTCATTAAATGAGATAGTGCTTCTGGATTAGGACACTCCAGTTTCCTAATAATCTCAAAGCTTTGATTGAGCTGTGTGAAGACATCAACCACAGAACAAGAGAAGAGGGCATGATCTGATGTTTGCTGAAACTAGAAAGAAACATTCAAATGAGTTAATACTTGATCAAAACTATATTAAATTATTTTCTTACTATTGAAATCCTTCCTAGAGTAATAAAAAATAATAATAAATAAGGCTCAATGATAATACTAAAAATTGTGACTTTTTTTCATTTGTGTGAAACTTGTTAAAATAAAATTCTCCTTCATGACAACAGTGAAACCATAAATTGAAGTCTACAGAGAATTTAGGCTGATGGAGTTAGAGCAGAACTTTGTCCATAGGGTTATCTTCCAAGAATAATTATCGATTGCTTATCTTGTGAGGTCTAACAAGAATACTACAGGACCAAATGTACTTCTGGTACATAAAGAAGAATACTGTCTTTATTCTCTTCTTTAAAATGTAAAGGCTCACCCCATCTTTTTTGTCTCTTTCTAGTGCTCCATGAAGAAATTCCATTGAGACATCCTCATTTTCATCCAGCCACTGAATTACAAATGGTTCAAACCACCTGAAAAATAAGAACAATTTTGTAAAGTAAAATACATTTTGTAAAGACATTGAGAGAAAACATGCCATACCACCCAGCAGTTTGGCATTTTGTGTCTTCATATCTGTTCTAGCTCCTAAAAAGTCTATTGTCCTAGAAAAAAAATTGTCAACTGTGGCTATCGAAAGATCTTTCATGCTTCAGTTTCACAGACTCCAACCAGTCTATCCTAGTGACGTAAAACTAGCAGTAGCTGCCAGGGAAATACATCCATGTTACAGGAGATCATATCCTGCACATTTTTTTAAATTATAGAATGTATCTTTTATCAAAATTGATTATTCACTAACATTTACTTTTTCTTTCTCTGTGAACTAGCTTGGATAAAACTTTGCTTTTCTAAAACATCAGCTGTGTTTTATTTTTCTGAAGTTTATTTAAAACATATTTATATGCAATAACAGGCCCCAAATCATCTCGGCAAATCGACAGACTTGCAGAAGATTAAGGAATGAGATTAGGGACAGCTCATATAAAACGACAGGACAGAATGTATTACTTGCAGGAGGAAAATAAAAAATATACAGTAGCTGAATATTAACCTGATGCAGTAAGAATAATTTCTGTAGCATCTCCCACTAGGATATACTTTATCCAAATAATGTACTTTTATCCAAATCTGTGTATGTAATAAATTCAGGGATTTATAACTAATACTGCTGCTATTCCCACATTGTGTACCTTCCTTGGGCGTCTTCTGACCAAAATATTTTGTCACCTATGAAGACCTGCATTTACAACAGCTGGATACAGTGTTCTACAAAAAACCAAATTGCACTTCTGATAGAAAGCAGAATTAAAGAGAAGGAAGTGCAAATGTAGAGAGTTGTCAGTGTTATGCTCTTTGAGATACCACACAAACTTGAGCACAAATATTCAACTATAAGCCGTGCATCAATCTCAAACTCATGGCCAAGTTCCCTATACAGTACTTACAATGAGTACTCAGGCACTGCATCTTTGAAAGCAGAGAGTTCTCGCACATATTCATTGTAAAACCATTTGACTTTGAAGTGCAAATTCATATAATCTGTGCTTTTGCATAACCGCTGCTTTTCATGTTCTGTAATAGAAGAAGTTGAAATAAGACCATTTAACTGCATTCTAACAGTAAATGACATTATTGTGCCTCAGTGCACTAGTGACATAATAACAGAGTACCTGCACTTTAAAGTAAAATTGGTTTGATTTTTTTGAGAGACAGGAGTACCCACAGTTTCAATCTCCAAGTTATGAGTGGGCTTTGGGAAAAAAAAAAAAAAGACCAGACCACAAGTTAGGCTTTTAATCTCTCTTCACTACAGTGAGGAAAACCCAGATATTTTCTAACTTCTTGTTCTTTAGATTCTTCTTTGGCTGTTACAAAATACGTAAGGAGTTGTGTCAGTTGTCAAATTAGAAAAGACAACTATAGCTCTGTAGTAGCCAAATGAAGTAATGACTATAAATACCAGTCCTATATGAAACTGAAACTTGCCTTAGTAAATGGGCTGCATTTGTCTCATAGTTAAGAAAGAGAAGATAGTTCTGCAGATCTACAGCCATATAATTGATACGTGGCACAAGTGGAAAAGCTGATTTAATAAAGTGTTCTTAAAATAGGCTTCTCTACCTTCCTAGTGTCCTCATGTTTTCAACATTCAGATGATCATGGATGGCCATAGAGCCACCTGTAACCACCTTCTACATCTTAAAATTTGGTTTGGGACAAATGTCCATCTTCCTCCCACGACTGAGAACCGTACTTTACCTAACCCTACAATGCTCTGCAGTCTATCCCACCCAGTCACTGTAGACCCTGGATGACTCCATCCTTTCACTCCATTAGCTAACAGGAACTTTATCCTTGTTTGAATCTTTCATTTCCTCCTCTCACAGCAGGAAACAATGGATCCACAAATACTGGGCAGGGTAATCCTTCCTTCCCTTACTGCCCACAGCTACCCAAAATCTCCACAGATCTCACTTGTTTAAGGTGCCATGCCATTTGCATGTTCTTCCTTAAGCAACAGACTAATCTCTTTTTGCAGATTCCTTAAAAATTGACCTAGCAGAGATGCTTGTCAGGAATGATATTCCTGTGTAAATAGTATATAAGAACTTACCTGTTTCAAACCTCCTTTTTTCTCCTTTCTTCTACTTGCATCATAACACATTACTACACATTTTAAAAAATGTATGTTTGGATGTATTTTTTATGTAGCAGTGGGAGAATACCATCCTCTTTGTACACGTGGAATTACTATGAATCTAGAAAGATATATTCCTACTAGTACAGCATATTTTTATAATCTTTATTAATCTAATGAGTTCCATAACAAGTGCATTTGCAGTTCCCATTAGTGATAATGGTGCATTATTCTATATAACCATATCATGAATCAATGTAAAAGATATTGACGAGATTTCTGTAAACTGTAAAATCTTAAATTGTAATCTGCATGTATGAGACACTTTAGATGCAATTCCAGTAAGAATATCTTTTTTACAGTGTTCATTACACAGGTTTTTTTAATCACATCCTGAGAAGCAGTGCTCTAATGCACATATGCTTTCCACATACTTGCAGTGATAGACATTGTAACTGCAACTACAACAAAAACTACATAGTCATTCATCTCAGTTATAAAATTACAATTACAGTAACACCTTTAAGAAGACTTTCAGAAAAAAAAAAACCAAACAAAAATCAACCTCCCAACCAATCTTCTGTTCTGATGCTGTTTATGTAATCAGGAAATAAGAGGGTTTTTTTTTAATGCAAATGCATTTGGGGTGTGATGAAATCAGCAAATCAGTGATGTATCTAGCAAATAATGTAATTGCAAGCAATTGTTCATTTACAGAAACATTTAGAAAGAAACACTGTAGGAAGGATTATAATCCAAGAGACTTTTCTTACAGGCCTATGACCAAATGGCAATACTTTGGAACAATGTTTGCTTTCTTGCTCATTTTTCCAGAAATTGCTAAGGAAAACTTAGAAGATTTTCTTAACACAGCAAACAAAATATCAATAGAACTACTATGGTTTGGTCTGATATTTGTTGTGTCATAGTATTTTGTCAATAAAGTAATAAGAAAGACTTATTAAGCAGAAGCATTTACATGACCCTAAAACCACAATGCCATCTAACAAACTAGAATAGAATGTTGTCACTACAGAATTCTTTTACCTTTTCCAACCTTGAGGTAATAATATCACTCTGAGTATCCAGATAATTTTTTACTTGCCTGAGCTGCTATAAAAGGAAAAAAGGGTAATCTAACAACCTTCCTAAAAGAGTAACATTTTCAATATTCGATATTAAAATAATAACTTTGATATTTTTTTCAACTCTTATTTTCTCTTACTTAGGTATAAAAGCTAAGAGATTTTTTTTTGTTTTCTAGCCACTGTTTTTTGTAACAACATACAGTTAAACTGCTTCAAGGATTCTAATGAGGTGGTTTTAAAGAATATTTTGAATCCTCATGAACAAGAACTGCAAGGAAGAAATTTACCTATAAATAGTGAACAAATAGACTAGATATACATAAATATATATGTGAATAGCTAACAAAAAAGGCTGTCCAGTTTCCAGGCTTTAAAGATAATGTGGCAGACATTAAAACTAAAAAGAGTATTTCTCTGTAGCCAATTAATTATATCACAATCAGTTGGATTGACTGTTATGTCCATGGTATTGCACTACAGTTTATTAATATGTAAATGCTTGAGACCAAGCATTAGGAAATTCTGTTTAATTAACTGCAAAAATTTCCCATCAAAACTCTGATATTATTTTCAATTATTGTAATGTGATTCGGTATTATTTGTAATAATTACTTAGCAATCACTCTAGACACTACCAGCTGTGTATTTTATCTATTTCTTTCAGAGCTGCTGTTTCAGAAACCCTGCTAATTCTAAACTTTCAGTCATAGAATTAAAAAGTGTATGCATGGGACAAACTGAGGATGACTACCGGAAGAAGAGCTCTCAAAAAAGTCCTATGAGGAATGCTATTGAGTATGAACTGGCCTTCCTCCCTCTGAATCACTCAGGAAACATTACACAAGTATGATGCACCACAATATAGGAGTCGATTGCTATGCCATTGACTTATTAATGTGGGTATTATGTCTGGAGTGCTCTAGACTTAATCTCTGTAACACTGAAAGGAACTGGAAGAGTCTTGATTGGATGTAACATATTGAATCAGGCCATAAATGAAAAAAAGTAAACTCAAAGTTTCATAACCTATTTAGAAGACACTACATTGTACTAGACATCTCATCCCTGAGTTCTTGTACTTTGCTAAAGGCAATGGAAATCACTGGTTATTAACTGAAATACAGAGCAGGACACAACTGACTGATAATTATGTATAATTTACATTGATTTTGTTAATTTGAAATAGTATTGGCCTTTCTGAAAGGGCCCTTTGTGTAAAGATAAATACAGCAAACTGAAAACTGAAAAACTTCATCACTACCTCTTTTGGATTTACAAATTAAAAACCTTGCAATTATACTTTAAAAAAATATTGTGTCTTTCATAAGAGACTTCTATGCATTCCATATTTTCTCTGTATTTACTTGGAAATTTTCATCAAAATATCCTTTCAACACTTCAGAAATGTAATGGATTACACCTTGAACATCTCTGTGAGGTGATTAAACTGTACTATTACTTTTTACAAATGAGAAACATACAAAAATTATGAAAGACAATGTAGATCTTATCCAAAGATTTCTTAACCACAGAGTCATATTTCCTCCCTGAACAGAGAGCAGGGAAGGAAGGCAGACTTTCTCATTCTGAATTTTGAGAACAGATGGATTTACTCTTACTTTTGTCTTCTTGCCTGAAGTGGAGGTAGCCTAATCAATCCCTGACAATGCACTGCACTTTAAAAGCTGCCCTTTACTTTTAAGGAGCTCTCAAAATGAGAGGCCATTTGTTCAGACTGGACTGCTTTGCTTCACATTTCACAGCAGGCACAAATGAGTTCAGGGCTACCTGCTTACCATTTGAAAAAGCAAAGCTGTACATTGCTTTCTTGGAGACATAAACTGCTTATGGGAACTTCCAGGGTATCAAATACCAATGTTGCACACTACTTAAGAGATGCAACACATAATGTCATGAGGGATGTGTGAGTCTGTGGCAAACAATCCTGTTTTCAACTACCAAACATTGCATTTGCCATTTTTTACCTACTATGTTATATTGCTTAAACATTTCAAATTATTTCAAGCAAATTAACATTTATATCTTCTTAACATTACTTAGTTGTTTTTTAAACTTCTTATTGAAAATTTAGATTATTGGTATCCACAATTAATTCCTACTTTACACTCAAATATGTCCAAAAAAGTTCCAGAAAATTGGATGGGTATATACAGGGCAGCTCAAGATGTAAGTTAGACAGCTTGATTAAGCATAAACTTGCTTCATCCTGCGCACAACTAAGATGAAGAAAAATATCAGTACAGCAAATAATTTAGCAAGGTCATCCTCAGTACAACTTTTACCCTTCAATATCACATCAGAGTGATATTTCTGTACCGTGAAAGCTAAACAGATCAATAATATTCAAAGAACAAACACAGAGACAAAAATTTGTCTTTGGATACACAAGGCTACTGTTGATTACAGAAGGAAATAAGGACCTGCTTCCAAGGACTAAAATAATCTAAACCCTATGATAACTCTTGCTTTGTATGTGAACTGACCACAGAAAGTGTAAGGAAATGCAGGCTATGAATGGTGCAGAAGAAAGGGTCATTCTGATCTGATTTGATCGAGATTTATGATGATGTTTAAAGCTCTGGTTCTATAGAACATGGTAGAAGTTTCAACTATTTGTACAAATTTCAACATACATTCAAAGTAATGACATAATGAGAAAGTAATAAAATAGGAAAAGTAATCTGGTACAGGAATCCAATTTACATTGATCAGGCTTTTATGAACCCCAATATGTACAAAAATTGCAATATACAAAGAGAATATGCATGTTTCTTGGAAACCACTGCTTCTTGACAAATATTACCACATAATTAAATGCTGTATTATAATGTTAGAATCAGGGAGGAAAGAGAGAATAAAGGCAATAAAGGCAGCCTTGGGTCTTAACTGCTGAATACTTAGCTTTGCATATTTAATGTACTTCTTATGACAGGTTACTTTCATTTACTTATTGCTTCATTTAAAAAAAAAAAAAAAGTATCTTTCCATGAAGCAAACATTTAGACTTGATTCTCTGCTCTTGGGTTCATCACTACAGTGCAAAGTGAGAATAAAACATTATCAAGCAGGTATGGTAATATTTTAAAAGCAGTTAGTAGAATAAAGTGCAAAACAGCAAGAATCAAGTAGCAAGAGAAATGTGAGGCTGCATTTTAATAATGACCTATGATGTATCCAGTCCTGCCCGTAAAGCAAAAGCAAAACCAGAGAGGTCTTTTCTCATTGTTATCCAGCAAATTGCACTTCAGGCTTCTTAAAAAATAATGTGGGAAGCAGTAGTTTTAATGCATGAACCCTATTCTCCTGTGGGTGCTGGAACCACTATCAAATGTTTAGTTTAGAACCAATGCACTTGCCCATAAGAAGACATTTAGTTGTGAATCTAGAGAAGACACTAGTGAATATTCATATATGGAAAAGTCTTAAAAGACTGACTCTTCAACTCAATAAAACAGAGGCAGAGAAGAAAACAGTTTGCTGTATGAGGAAAGATCTTACAAAGTGTCTTAGTGTGAAGTATAAGAATAGGCAGGATAAAAGTGGTTTGTTATTTGAAATTTTGTTTTATTAAAATGTTTTATTCTAGTTGATAAAGAAAAAAAATATTTTTAAGAAAGCTGTCATGGCTACTGTTTCTAAAAGGAAAGAGGTAAAAAATATGTGGTTTAATTAGCTCCCAGAATTTATGAAGAGGTGCAACACCTAGGTTCCATTCCTACTGTGTGAACAGTATGTAGCTGTACTCTGGCAGAGATATCAGGAAGAAACCCCAAAAGAAATAAGATAAGGAAATTCAAACCCTGGCTGCTGGAGTACATGACTGCATCAAGGGAAGGTCCTGTAGCAGGAAAAGACCAAACCTTTTCTCTGACCAGCAGATGCAGACTTACACTAAACAATGCAGGTCCTTGAGGTCACTTTCTGTAGGGACAAAGACATAATTTTGCTTGATTACCTTTATTTGTTTTTTTTTTTTTCTCCCATCCATGAGATGATTCCAGAAAAAAAAAAGACATAACACTAGTTTTTGTGAAAACGTGTGTTGCAATGTAAGTTGCATTATCTTACTGGTGAAGAACAGTAATCAAAGACAGGGAAGAAGAGGCACATCATTCCTCTGGGCTGAGATGCCTAAGAAACTCCAGAAGTCTTGACCACCCTTAGTGTAATACAGGTCCCTTCCTGCTCCTGTAGGTGACATACAGATGAACAGAGCACTTCTCGCTTACCTACATACTCACTGGTTTGTGTAAAGAACAGGGACATGTGAGCTATAAATAACCCACAGTTATTAATTAATGTAAGGTCAATTTAAAACATCATTTATAGTCTAATAATCTATCTAGCATGGTAGTATTAGTATGTGTTGACTGGCAAAATTGTCCTGCTCACAATTAGGCAACATCAGGGAAAGTTTATATACATATGTTTTACCATCAGTGACTGTCTGCGTAAGAGCTAATAATAATATTTCAGAACAATATTAATATTCAGTAGGTAAAAGAAGATTAAATAAGGTCAGAGCTTTCATTATTAAACATATGTGGAAATATACACTTCTATTATTGTGTGTCAAAGACTAAATAATGAAGTTAGGCATTCACTATTGCACTACATATTTTTTTTCTAGTAACATATGGCACAATGCATACATCTATAATCAGACATAAAGAAGCTTTAACTTATTAATATAAACATAGACTTGTACTGCAGTATAAACTGTAGTACTTACTGTTCTGATTATGGTTCAGTATGCAAAATCTAAGAAAGTGGGTTAGGGAACGACCAAATGATATTGTAGGAATGTCCCAAAGTGCAAGGTTGTACCATACTAGAGATTTCTGAGATAGTTGCAAGTAAGTTGACACATTAATACAGCACCATATGATGCCATGAAGAAACATTAGCTTAGCTCCTGAAAAGAGTCCTGTCTACTTTATCTGTCTTAATTAGTAGGTCTAACTAACTTCAACAAAACAGTGTCATTTGCTATGGCTACGGTGCTTCTCAGGCAAGCCTGGGGATCACTGTGTTGCACATGATCCATCTGGATTCTAATACTGGCAACGCTCAGCCCTCATATGGTGTGTAGCTGCTGTTGCTAACATTGCCTGTAAAGCTGACCAAAGAACATTTCTAACTCTTTTTTCTCTTCAATCGTGTCCCATTCAATCTTATTGATTATCTGTCAAAATTCAGTTTAGTATTAACCCCAACTGTAAGCTCCTGTCTTTGATTTTTACTGATTTCCCATTAGACTACATATTTCTCAGGTCTCTGGAAAAATGAGGGTGGAATATGTTGGTTGAAATATGTGTTGCAGAATTTTCTTGCCCTATTTTCTCTTCCACAACCTCAGCCCCAGCTCCCCAAGTCTGCTCCATAGTCTCCTTCTAAGCCAAGGCTATATTCTCTCTTAATGGAAACTAGACTTGAAATCTCTCACCAAATGCATGACCTTTCTCTGGGCAGCATTAGCTTTTTGTGGTTTTCTTCCTGTCCCTGTGTTCAGCATCAACTTAAAGACTTGCCTCTTCTCTTTCCAATCACTTTATCAGATGTTTTTGGGGAGGAGTAATACATCAGGGAAATAGGAAGATAGTTGTTTATGCACTGAGGAAAACAGCAAGCTTAAAAAGCAAAGCTATGTTAAATCTATAAATTGATGTAATGAATTTCTTGTTCTTCTCTTATTTTTATAAGGCCTGACACTTCAGAATCTTACCTCTGCAAGTTCTGAGACTATATTGCTATATTTACACAGCAGCCAATTAATTTCTGGCCTGATCCTGGTATTGACCTTTAGCCACTACTACAATTAGGTTACATTAAAATGGTTATTAGAATGTTCTAACAGACTGGATAGTTTTGGATATTTTATTTGACCTATTCAAAAGTTAGAGATACAAGAGGTCTGAAAAAGAAATTTGTGAGGACAAAGAATGAAATGAGATACTTTTGTAAATGCATGTCTAATTTCAGCTCATTACTCTCTCATCATCTTTTAAACTTTACATCTTCATACTTGGAAAGGAAAAGATTTCTTATCATATAAAGTCAGTAAAAAAATCACATGCACTGTTGGTGAAATTCTCTCTAATCTCATTTGTTTGTACCATAAATACAGAACTGGGATGCTCAGGGATATCTGTGTGCAGAGTTCAACTATGTTCAAGGTTATGAAATCATGACAACATACTAGCTATTTGAAATTTTAATCTGTGCTAGCTATCTGTAAGGGCAATCACAATACTGAGGTGCTGAAGAGATTACTTTTGATTCCTGTTCTGTCCTTGCAACCTCTCCAGACATAAGGCTATTCTCACTGATGTAATCAGGAATACGTTCTAACCTCAAAACGGTGGCTTTCATTTATTTTTCACACTTCTTAGCTCTTGGTAGCTTTTCATTGTTGAGTCTCAAAGCAGGATCTCCTTCCTGATGTTAGCTTTCTCAGCTTTGTAGTTTTGATTCACTCTGATATCAACTTCAAATATTATTAGTTTGAACATTTCTCGTCCTACATCCATCTTAGGTTTGATTTCTCATGTCTTTTGTTGTCATTCTACATATTACAATCACTGCTCCTGCAAGTTATTCCTTCCTTTCTTCCAAACTTTTTCTTCTGATGTACTTCATTTGCAAAGTCACATTCAAGGAATATAATTAAAAAAGCCAAAGTAACACAATGGCAAATGAACAAAATAATTCTTCCATTGATAGCCATTCTAGGCACTCAACTTTCTCTGTATAATCATGAAATTCTACAGTATTATCAAAGTACCATCACACTGATATTACTGTGTTAGACATTGTGGAGCAAATAATATAGAAATTAATCTTCAATTAATCCTATTTTTAATCCTTTATGCATGTGCAGCTGCATTGTTGCGTAAATCCAAGTAAAAAAAAATCCAAACAAAAGTCTACCACTAGTAATACTTTAAAAAAGATGAGAAAAACTTATTTTGTTTTCAAAACAGTACTCTATATTATAATTCCTTTCACAAGGAATTTTCTTCTGTTTGGGTTGACCATGAGTTTGTAAACTGCATTGACAGTTTTTCAATTGATTTCTGATAAACTTTTAAAATGTTTTTATTTTCTTTCTGGAGAAAACTCTGTAATGATTTTATATGTATAAGACCTACAGAACACATTTTACTACATCTCTTACAATGCAAAAAAATAGTTTTCTGATAAAATTAATATTTGATCCATTTATCTTCCAATTCATATTAGCTATACTCTTAATGTCTGATGCAAACTAAAATAATCTTGTATTTTGCTCACATTTAAACCTGAAGTCTGTTTAACAGGTAAAGAAAATTAGTAATGCCATGATTTTTTTATTCTGAAAAAAAAAAAAAAAAACAAACCCAAAAAACTAGCTAGAGAGTGTTTGATGAAATTATTTTCAAGAATCATGATTTTAATAATGTTATATATGTTTATGTGAATACACAGTACTTTTTAAAGAATTTAAAGATATTTTTACTTGGTTTTCTGCAATAATGATATTTTAATGAATGGTTTTGAAATCATTAGTTGAAGATTATCATCTATAGAGCAAAAATAGATATATTTAACCTACTAACCTATGTTTTACCACAGCACTATCTTAAAGAATAAGAGGAAACCACATTTGATTCTGTTAGAAGCAAATGACTACAACCTGCCTTTTGAACTCAAATAGGTTTACATATCTGTGTCTTCTCCATTACTTCATTCTGTAAGTGTTTCTTATGGACAAGTTAACAATTTTTAGCTAAGTAAGAAAATATGGAATGTCCACAATGCTCTCTAGCATTTTTGTGGTGCTTTGGACATCAGTGATTTTGTCACAATTATATGATTCTATAAGTTATTGTTCATCTACCTCCTTCTTCCACAGAGAACTTCATATAGTCACAGTGCAATGATTTTCTTCCTTTATAACACTTATTTTTCACAAAACTATGAATCATCTTAAACAAATATCTCAGAAAGGTCTTATCAGCTGCAGAAATCTGATGCCAGGTATCATTTGCAGTGGAAATCAGTCTTGGTGAACCCTCTATGGTACTTGAAAGTTTGTTCTAATTACCTTCCAGAGCATACTTCATATCCTGGGCAAACAGAGTCCACATGATTTCGGCACTGATTTTTCCCATGTTCAGCTCTTGAGGAAACCTGCAATAAATCACATTACATCAGTTCACCTGCTGCTAGAAATTATGTTTACAGCTGTATAGCACAAAGGCAAATATTTTGACTTAACAATTCCCCTTGCATGCACTTGCTGTGTTTTGTGCAATTGGGTGAACTATGCAAGCTTAAGATAAAAACTTCTCATAGTCTAATGTCAGGGGCCTAAGGAAGTAATTACTTCAGTGTTGCACAAATTCCCTTACTTGACATTTTAAAATCAAGAAACATCCATCTAACTTGCAGATAACTCCTGAACTTGAGATACAAAAAACCTGAAACACATGGCTCAGATGTAGCAGCTACAGGTTTTTCTTAATTCCCTTATTACACTGGAAATAGTGACATTGTCTGTGAAGCTATATTAGTTTATACTAGCTGAATCCAATTCACTGTTTAAAAACTTTCATCCTGAAGCACAGATAAAACAGCAAACAATATAACCAGTAGGAAAATGCATTATTTTTATTCAAAACACTAGTTTTGGTTTTATGCTTCATGTCATCATTGAAAACCAATCTTTTTTAGATATGTTTTGCTTTTATCAAGTGAATATTTTTCCACAACTTTTTCATAGATCACAGCTGTTTCTTATTCTATGTAAAAGAAAAGCTTTAATCTTTCAATTACCATTGCCACTGTTAGGCATAAGCAAAAGTTGACATTTTAAACACAGATATTCTATGTTTCAACTGTCTTTTTTTTTTTTTTTAATATAAAACAAAGCCAAAAAAAATAAAAAATAGAGACTGTCCTTAACTGCAGATGTGGGAATGACATTAATGGGAGCAGTTCTCAGGGGCACAGGAGCAGATCAAAGCAGGTATGCAACTAAAGAACTGGAAGGACTGTTCAGAACCTCTGCATGGCAAAACAGTTGTTTATACTAGAGTGGTGCAGCGAGAGCCATGCAAATACAGCAGCAGTTCTCCATGAATCATCAAAGTCTATATTAATGAGGAAACACACAAAGCTGTGTGGCTTTCGTCTTGAGTTTACAAGACACCATTGTGCCCTAGCAGAGAATTTGACCCCAAAGTATTTTGACCTGTTATTGAAGCACTAATTAAATTCAGAAAATTGTCTGCAACTATTTTCATAATGTAATAATTTTAAAAGTTTTTATTGCTAAAGAAGGAAAGAGAATGATGTGCAAATTTAAGCTAATAGCAATATGATCTAAGTAACATACTGTTTTCCAGGGACATATTTGACCCAGATCATATCTACAAATAAAAAGTACTTAAACAGCTCATTAGCTCTGTCACTTAAATATGAAGCAATTACTTGCTTAGATCTCTGATATGCCTTCTCTAGGCTAATAGCTGCTCAATTACAGAGCTTTGCATTAATTTTGTTAACACAATTAACTGTTGTTCAATAGCACAAATGTATTTCAAATATCTTAATTTCTTTACCTCCAGTCCGGTCTGAGTGCTCTCTTAGCACCAGACTTGAACTTTTGACAACATTGCTCTGAGAAAATATTTAAAAGTTGATTTAATATTGACACTGTCTTTTGGCAGTAATGCAAGGCTTGGTCTGATAAAAACACGTCTGTTTGATTAGTGATATATACATGTGTATATACATTTTAACTCATGAAAACACCTGCACACATGAACTGTAATTACCTTTTTGCAATACTGCTTGAATTACTGTAGTTTGACACAGTGTCCACAGTTATCCCACCTGACTTCAGTTAGGCACCTGAAGTTCATACCCAGAGATATCAAATTCTGTGTCTCTGAGAAATATAAACTTAATGCAAAATCATCAGCTGGTCATGTCAATGAAATCCTTCCAACCAGTGCCTAGGTTATGGGTATTTGTCATTTTATCATTACTTGGATACATTTTTATGCACAGCCTTTCAGGACTGACTGCCATTCCAATAAATTCTGTGTCATTTTGTCCAACACAGTGACCTCTTCTCAGGAGATTACTGTGATGAAAATGATAATACAACAGAAAGTCAACTGTGTTTTGTACAGAACTTCTAGTTTCCACTTGCAATTAATTATCCTCATGGCACCTATAATACCTGTAGGTATACATATCAGAGACTCAATTAATAGACTGTTAATTTGCCCAAAGGAGGTGAGTAATGTAATGCAGACAATTAACCTAATCAACATTTTCAGATTGTGAAACTGATATCATATGCTAGTGAATTAGTACCTGATATGCCCATAGATTTCACTGTGTTGCAGTATTAGCCATAGAATGCACTTCTTCAAGAATTAACATGTTGGAAATGACATCACATGGCTTGCCAGGGTTCAGCTAGACTTTATTTCATGAAAATTTCCTACTGTCTAATAGTCTGACCTCAAGACATTTTATTTTTTTATTTTTAAATCCTAATTCAGCAAGTACAACTACTCATTTATCATATCTTAAGTATGGAACTCTGGCCTCAGCACTATCTTAGCCCCTTCACACAGATACTGTCTCTTTGCCGCTTTTTGCATTTATGAACAATACTCTTATCAGAGCTGGTAGAAAATGGAACCCCATAACCAAAGTAAACTTTTAGTTTTCAACACTGCCTTCTCAAGCTTAAATGTTTGCTACTGCAGCTTCTCTCAGCTCAGACAGATATGCACAACAGAAAACTGTGACAAACATTAGGTTTGCACATTAGAAATAATCCTTTCACATCTGATTCATGACTTTCTTTTACTCTGTCATTCATATGAACTATGCTGACACAGAAAATAAGCTTTAGTCTATTACTCTGCTCTGTATTCTTGTTCACCGGTGTACAGCAATTTGAGACTGTACAACATGTTATGTCAGAAAACTAATTAGCCACAAGCTGCTTAGTAAAAAATTCACTGCGTACAAACACATTTTGGAAATAAATAGCCCTTATCTATCACTGTTAAAATTTATTTCATGTACTTAAAACAATAACGGTGGAAAACTAAATTGCATGAAGATGTTAAAGCTGTATAGTGTAGACCATTTGATTTTAAATTTTCCAAGTATTATTAGTTTACAGGGAATTGGACAGAGATTATCAGAGTGTATTTCATTTAGTTTTTCTACATTAATCACTTTTTCTTAAATGGAATGTAAGATCTAAATAATTTTTTAAACCAATTTCTACATTTGCTAACATCAAAATCCACAGATTAGATTTTCCCTCCTGGTGTATCTTTATGTTTATCTAAGATATATTTATGTGTACCTTCAGTTAGCTATGCTAGAAACAAATATCGTACAAAGTGTAAAGGATTGACAGAATACATCTTGTATTCAAAAGATTTACTCGGAACATCAATGAAAAGGCAATAAAGCTGAGGATTGTGTCAACAAGTATCACAGAACTGTGATGGAGTAAAATTATTTCCTTAACTAGAAAGGCGATCATATTGTGGCTGTTATTTCAATCACTAGCTGGCTGGGTCAGCAATGATACCTGTGATACATTCCTCCTCTAGGCATTCAGTATTAACCACATAGACAGCAGATTGGACATTGCTTTGAGTTAATGCAGCTATTTTTATAGAATTTTTGAACAATTTCAGTTGTAATGGACATTGGAAGGTCATCTAGCTCAAAGCAGAGAAAATCTCAAAGTTATGTCAAATTGCTCAGGGCCTGCACAGATGAATTCTGACTATCTCCAAGCATTAAAATGATATGGCCTTCCTGGGAAATCTATTTCAGTGTTTGTTCTCTCTCACTGTGGAATGGGGATTTGCTCATGCATAGCTAATACAAGTTTCCCTACCTGAATATTGTGATCATGCCTTTTACTGTGCACTTCTAGACATTTGTACACTTTTGGCCCTCTTTCCTTTATAATATCTCATTAGGAAGGTGAGGAATGCAGTCAGCACTGACCATAGCTCTGTTTTCCTCAGGCTGTACAAACTGCTCACTCAACTCCTCCTCATATATCACGTGTTCCATTCCTCTAATCTTGTTGGTTGTCCTCCACTGCACTTCTCTGGCAGTTTGACAATGTCTGTCTTGTATTGGGGAATCAAATGGAAACAACCATCCAAATGCAGTGGCACAGGTTCAAAACAGAAGGAATCAGTCTCTTCCTTCATGAGGGTAGCAGGATGTAGTCTCTTTTTAAGGTCTTCATATTGTTAAATTGTAGCTGAGCTTCTCATGGTAATGTGTTTTGGTTAACATTACTTCATTACATGAAATCTGTTTTAGTAACAAATGTCATGGTTTATGACAGCTCCTTTATCAAAGCCTGAAAGAGGCAATTAAAAAAACTCTTGGAATTAGAAAAAAAAACCAAACAAAAAAGAACCTTTGATATTTCCCTAGATAAAAACCCCTGTAATCCAAATGACCTCCTAATTTCTTATTAAAATAAAATAATCACTTCTATATTTTAAACATAACCCCAAGAGAAGTCCATTGGAATAGGCATTTGAAAACATCAAATTATCCACAAAAGTCTCAGTTATCCACTTAATTTACATTTGACAGATTTCTTATGCAAGCGTGTGTATATTAAACTAGATCTC
>WBNH01004186.1:125201-165532 GCA_013401255.1 Urocolius indicus | reverse complement strand
TAACCCATTGCTGTGATACCATTAGTGCATTTGATATATAAAGGCACATGCACAGCTTGAGACTGCAGAATACTGATAAAGACTTAAAGTATGCATATATTATTCAAAAAGTGCAAGCCTATTTTTTCCAGTGAGGAAGTGTAATTAGTATGGCTATGGTATGCATTACTTCTGTCACAGTTTTTCTCAGAGATATCTTTATGCGTGAGTAGTCACGTTTAATTTGGTTACTCATGTTTCTATAAGACTACTCATGCAATAATAATATATAATTTATGATTTGCTTTGCAGTAGCACTTAGAGGCTTCTGGTAGGTTTAAGAAATTACTATGCAGGTACTTTAAAATATGTAACAAGAGAAACACTCTTCAAAAATCACATTTTAGAAAGACAAGACAAAGAATAAGGAAGGAGACAAAATAGAAGTTACTTGCTCAAGATCTTATGAGAAGTGAATACAAGTCAGCAAGAGAACTTCCAAGCCCTCTTCCCAACCAGGACAGGGTTCTAGTTTGCTTTAATATATTTTTATATATACAAATATAAATACACATACTATTACATGAATATTCAGAGAAAACATGAAATAAAATAAATATTCCAGAGGATCGATTAACATCTCCAAGTACAAGACTCCCGAAGAGCTTACTCTTCCTTTGTCCCCCTATTCAAAGCTTGCTCTAGAGAGATGCACTTGGTATTCTCAGACATATTCCACTGTCTGACTGAACTGACAGAGTAAATGATCAGCATTATGAAAAATGCTCATGTTTGGAACATATACAATAAACAGTAATATAAACTGCAGAGCAGAACACGACTGAGATTTTATTATGCCTGTTACTCTTCACTATTAATCTGTTTAGTTGGTATTACTGCTTAGTATGCGTGTTTAATATTTTCAACATTCTCTTAATTTTCTAAGATTTTGCCATGGTTTAACCCCAGTCAGCAACTAAGCACTACACATACTGGGGAATATAAGAAAAACAGCACAAAAAAGAGAGAAATAAATCCCAGCGGGGGGAAAAGAAAGGAAAAAACCTTGAGTGATGTATGACACAATTGCTCACGACCCACAGACAATGCTCAAGCAGCAATCCACCCCTCACTGTCAACTGCCCCCAGTTTATATACAGGGCATGACATGTTACGGTATGGAATAGCCCTTTGGCTAGTTTGAGTCAGCTTATCTGGCCACGCTTTCCCCCAGCTGCTTGGGTACCTCCAGCCCACTCACTGGCAGACCAGAGTAAGAAGCAGAAAAGGACCTGACGCTGTACAAGCACTGCTCAAAAATAACCAACACATTCCTGTTACCATCACTGCTCACAACCTAAATCCAAAACACAGCCCTGTATCAGCTACTACAAAGAAAATTAACTTTATTTCAGCTGAAGGAAAAGAGCCACTGTTAAAACTGCATGGAAGACTCTAAAATAGTATTGTAAAAAGGAAGATATCTTCTTATAAATTCCATGTTATATTACATTCTTTCCTGATATCGTGTCATAATGCTAAAATCGGTACTTGACAACTGTACGTACAACTTTCAATTTATGCTACAGATAGTTCTGGCACATCTTGAGATTGATTCCACATGTCAGAAGCAGCAGTAAGGTTTTTTCAACTGTAATGTATCTTTCCAGCTAAGAATAATGACAGAAGAGGCTATTCATTTTCCCTAAAATTGACCTTCACATAGAATACTCAGAAACTGCTCAAGAATGTCACGTCACAGTTCACAGCAGTCACCGTCTTATCTGCATTTGTTGCCACAACTGAAGGCAAATTCTGACATACATAAAAGTACAAACACAATTGAAAGCAAAAATTAGTGAAAGCATTAGAAAATAAAGAAGAAAGAAATACCCAAGAATAGTCTTTTAAATTCACTATATTTTTAAAATTTGCAGTCATAGTCTTCACAAATACAGGTAGGTAGACTTTGCATAAGTTCTCTGGGCTCTCTGACAAAATATACAATTACAGCCAGTTGTGCAGGGCTGATTCTCCTTTTCTTATTGAGGTTTGATCTAAGAGAAAGTTAATCTACAGATGAAAGAACTCATTGAGCAACCATTCCTCACTGAAAGACTGAAATTACGATTAAATTCCAAACCAGTTACAGACAGCTCAAGAATTTATTAGCATGATTTATTGTTGTGTACAAGATGTTAATGGATGCTAAAGTTGGAGCTTGGATCGAAAAACTAATACATATAAAGTCAAAGGGTATGCCAAGAACTCCGATAAGCTCAAGAGAAATAGATCGAATCTTCTTATATTGTAAAAAGAGCTGAACTGCATAAGAAACTAGTCAAATGGGTAGTCAGAACTAAGTCTAGGGTTTATTTTTGCAAATCAAAGACTGAGATACCATCTCTAAATTGTGTGAGCTGCAGGCTAATTCTAGAGTTAGCATGACATAGTTTCATGATTTTCTATTTTTTTAACTTCTATTCTTTTGAGTATTTTTTCAAAAATATGTTGCATAACTCACCAACAGATTAGAATTACACTGATTCTTCAAAATAAGTTGCTATCCTTGACTTACTGGATTCATTAAATAATCTAGCTCCTGAAGAATGAGAAAATCTTCTTCAGATTTCACGTGCCCTTTTTTCTATGCTGTGGAATGAAGGATGTGTGAAACTGAAATTTTACTTTTACAGCAGCTCTCTTGATTTCCATTTCCAAACAAACAATATCATTTGCCATTCTGTGTTGGCATCAATTCAGTTATGTTTTTTGTCCAGTGTTATCTTGTTTCTGAATGCCCAAATCATATTTCTACTAAATACCATGTTCATGGCAAAGAGAATCCAGTCCTATTGTATCCAACTTTTCTTTGCTCTCTTTAATTTTCTTTTGTGACATTTTATTCATCTTGACTTTTTAAATTTTAAGCTAATGCTGACTTTTAACCTTTTGACTTCCAAAATTTATCTTTGTTAACCATGTTACTTTTTCCTCATCTCTTGTTGGCTCTGGTTTTTACCCTAACATTATTTTTGCATAAGTTATTCATCATGTCTTCTCCAAAAACTCTGCTAACACTGCTCCACGTTCTTATCTCTAACAGGTATTTCAATATTATTTTACATCTGAATATTTTACTTTGATAGCAATTTCTCCTGTCTCATAGCACATACAACACTTTTGATAAGTGCTGTGACATCATAGATTTGCTGGTGAATCAAGTTCAGGCCACATTTTATGTTGTTTTAACTAGTGTAATGAGAATTTTACAACTTAAATATCAGAATTCACATTTTTCTCTCAAACTTGCAAGTTTCTTGTGTCATATAAGATCTTAAGTTCTTCCCACAACTTCCACTGAATGGTCTGTTACAGTCTTTCAGTTGCTGCAGTGCTTGCTGAGCAATCATGTCATGTTTAATTTGGATTCATAATCTGACACAGCTCCAACTGTGCTATCATAGTATCTTCTTTTTGCCTCCAAGGTAGAGATAAAAATAGCATTTCCAAAACAGGTTGAGGACAAAGATTCTGAGCAATATTATATCATTGTGAAAACTCCTATCTGAATGCTTGAAGCTCTCCTGGGGATCTTCAGTAACTTCATTTCTACAACAGGAATCAAATGGACATAGGCCTGAACATTCCACTGAGACACTGAATAGCCATATATGATAAGGAATCACAGGTTTGCATTATTGTTTTGCACTCAATTTATATTTTCCTTTTATCCATTCTCTTTTCTGCTGCAAGCAAGGGAGAAGCGTCTGTCTGTAATTTTTTTCAACAGTTTTTGCATGCAAATTTTTTAAAAAGGTACTTAAAGCAACTCTGAACTGCTTTTCAAGTTTTTCCACCCACAGCCTCATCAACTCTTACTCTTGATATCTCTTATTTCTCAAAGACACTTTATTCACTGGGTTCACCCTTTCACTTCAAAAGCAACAGTGAAAACCGGAGAGAAGTCACACACACAAACTCTCTCCCTTAATCTATCAAAACTCAGTCCACATCTGATTCTCTATTCACAGAATGAAGGGACCTCTAAAGATCATCTAGTCTCAACACTCCTGTTCAAGCAGGTCCGCCTAGATCAGGCCGAAGAGGAACATGTCCAAGTGGGTTTTGAAAACCTCCAGAGAGACACTACACCTGCCCTGGGCAGCCTGTGCCAATGCTTTGTCACTCTTAAAGTAAAGAAGTTTTTCACATCTTACTAAATCTCTCAGCTGTCCTTTAGGGAACCTCCTTATCCCCTCAGAGAGGAAACTCTTCATCACCTTCCTTTTGCCCTCATGTTTGCTTAAGAATATAGATAGAACAATTTTTAGGATCATTAACTCTCAATTATTTTTAATTTCAATAAAGAGACTGAAATGAAACACGTATATATTTTTCTAGTTAGACATTTTATAAATATATTTGTTACACAGACAATCAGACAAAAAATTGAGCTTTTGTTAATAGAAGACCTTCACACTAAGTTAAATAGTAAAATAAATGAACAGGAAAAGAATAATCTCTGTAAAGTAAGAATTGTTCTTTAAAAAGGTCAGTGCAATAAATGACTGAATAATCCTTCATTCAAAGGAAAGGAAGGAATCAGAAAGCAATGAAATATCTTCCAACTTCTGGTTATCACCAAGACTTTTTTTTTGGCCATTATAGTGTAGGTCCATAAAAAGTACCTTTTATCAACAGATAAGCACATCTCCAGATATGGAATACTCTTTGGTATCCATCCTATTTTGGCTGAAATAGATCAATTTGTTATTGCTCCCCTTCATATAACTCAATTAAATGCCACTGCAGACACAACTATTAATTGTTTAGCCATAATACAGATAAAAAAATCAATTTTAAATTTTGCATGAGTTGTCACAGCTGACTATGCCTGGATTTTCTAGAATCTCTCTGTAAAATAATTCCAAATTGCTAAAAGAGCCAAAACTTTTCCCTAGGCCCTCATCATGTCACATTTCAATTAGGGTAACATCTGTTACTCCAACCTTAATGTGTGAAACATATTCCCTTGCACTCCTCATTTGTTTTTCATGTTCCAGTCCTAACACTTTGTCACTTCTTTCTGTGTTTATTGATTGTCTCTCTCTTCTCTACGAGTGTATTAACCATAAGTTCTTCACCTTGTCTTGGTTATCGATTGTAACTCCCTCAACTGTTACACCTTCAATTCTGACAAGTCAACTACTATCTTTGGTAAGTCCAGGATATAGGTCTCTATTTAATAAATTTTAAGGTTAATCTGGTTAGACTGTCTCTCTGACCAATCATAAATTTGGGGAGGGACTTTTTGAGAAGTTCAATATTCTTTAACTAATACATCCCTAGAACTCTATTATAATGCCTAAAAAAGTCTCATCTTGATTTGAACATTTGTGTGCCAAGATACTATTGTAACATATATACCATCACAAATTTTTTACTGAATTTTCCTTTTTGTCTAGGTATTTAGTTCTCTTGCAAAATATTTTGCCACTAAACTTTTTGTAATGGTTCACATACCACATGTCTTTAGTGTTCCTAAAATAAAAGTTTCTCTACCATCAGAGCACTAAGTCTTTAGTAAACTACGTCAATGTTATGTTCTGTATTTTTACAAATCTCTATATAGATTATAATTTCCTGTCCTTATTTTAATAAATCCAAAATTCTTAATTTTTATTGGGAAGGTAATTACTCACTGGTTCAAGACAGGTGTATATGCTGTTTTATCTTCATCAATGATAGTCACCATCAGAGTAATAAGCTGTGCCCAGAAATCCAAATTCTTTGTTGTTGGTCCCTGTTCTTCTTTAGGAATTTCTTGTTTCTTACCCTGTTAAAATAAGGTTGAATGTATTTTACATTGGCAAAATTAGAAAAAATATTACGAGATTTTTCACCTACAGATTATTAGCTGGTTGGAAAGAGTCACATATTAAAAATCTTCAGAAATTTCATTACTGTCTATCTAACTTAGATTCTATGACATGGCTGGCTATGGAAATATATGAAAAAACATAAATGATGCAAGGACAGACAGATCAGCAGAAGAGATCAATAGAGATTTAATTTTTAGTTCGTGTCCACTCTTCAATTAAATACATTCTTAAGTTCTTTGTGGTGCTGAATCTGAGTGCAGGTAAAATTGTCTACTGAGAGAGAATTTTTTCTGCCGTACATAATGAATACTGAACAAATCAATGATAAGGAATTTTTCTTGTTTTGTTTTGCATTATACACTGAAGTTATTTGTCTTAACTGCTGCAATGTTGTCTTCTCTAAATGAAGAAGGGATTAAATTTCTGTTTATTTTTTAATAGCCAAAATAAAAAAGGCTATTACCCAAAGTATTATGCACAGAGATTTTTCAACAGCTCATAGACTATCAGGCAGAAACACAAACCACATTTAAGAGACGTAGAAGAAGACATCATAAAATAGGAGGCAGAAAAAAACCCCTCCTTGGACACAAAAAATGCTAGGAAAAGGTACACAGAAATATCCAAAAGAGAGGATTGTGAAGGTATTACCTTGCCAAGGACTTTAAAACAGTGAGTAAAAACAATTTGTAATTTGATTCATCTTTTATTTAGGGAAATGAGACTTTTGTAAGAGGTTCGCAACAATTTTCATATCCATAGCAGATAACATGAGATGCCCCATTACATTTTCATAATAATCATAACGAAGGACATAATGTGCTGACAGATCAGATGGTTTGCCAACGTGACTCTCCATGCATGAATTAAAAGTTGGTAAGTGAAGTTGTGGGTTTTACTCTTCTTGACTAAAAGCTTGCCTTGTGAATATCTTTATATACTTATAACTATGTATTAATATTTGAAACTTCCAAACTTCTGTTAAGAATTTTATACAGTGTAATCTTCCTAAAATGTGCATTTACAGCTAGATTTTGTCTCTGCAGCTTTGATTTTTGAATCCTTGGTCAATAGTTTCCGACACAAAAGTATTTTCCATTTTTTTTGCCTGACAGAAGGATCAGATTCCTTATCAATGTCCAATAAATAACTTCATTGCAGAGAAAAAAATTGAAAAAGAAATATTTTTACCTCTGTATGGAGACACACACACACATATATACATAATTTCTGCCACACAGAGGTATTGTCTGCACACAGTCTTCTACACAGCTGTCAGAGGAAGAAAGGGTTTTTTATCACACAACTAGTAAGTTTAAAAAATTAGCACACCTATTATCCTGCAAGTTTAAACATATATTCTCTGTACTTCTCATTTGTAGTCCAAATATGACCAATGAACCTTGTGTCTCTTTGAACAGATTCAGCACTGTATTAGTGTCATAGTGAAAAAAATTAAATGTTGTCTTAACCTCAATTAATTTTATCTGTTAACAGCATTTAGAAAGGTAGAAAGGGAATTTCAACAAAACTTAATTGAATTTTTTTTTGTGGTCACTGTGGAATATTTCAGAAAAGTATCATTAATCACACTGCTATATACTCAACTGATCTCAAATTCTATGGCTTCAGTGTTTAAAACAACCGAAATAAAGGTGAGGCACAGCAGCAGTTATAATGGATTATGTGATTAGTGTCACTGGTAATTTAAAACCACACATTGCAAGCAGGAGGTTTTTTTCCTAGTGTACATTACACCTTTATTAAAAGACCTTGTTTCTATGTCAAAGATTTCTTTTTAATATACTTTTCCCCCCTGCCCCTTTGGAAGCTAGTGTGTGTTTAAGGCAAATCAACCAGAAGGCAATTGTAGAAGATAAAGCCAGTTCACATTTAGTCCAGTGTCTTAGTTGAGAACCATGTTTAGCAGAAAAATCCTGCATTGGCATATAGCTGACACAGCATTTCATGATTGTGAATGTCAATCACAGAATATGAAATTCTGTTTTTTAATATAGGTGGCAAAAAGTAGTATTTGCACCAGCAGGTGCTTTCTACAAAAATCCTCAGAGACATTGTCACACAATTATATTTTAACATTTTCTTCATGAAAGGAAACATCTTTTCAGAGGTAGTGAAGTTTCATTGCTATACTGCTTTGCTGAAGTCTGCTTTAGTTACATGGGTTAAACCAGAGTATATTGTGAGCAGTCAGTAACAATGTCTTATTAAATGAAAAAAAACCAAGTTATGTTATTCCTTCTCTTTGGTCTCAACATTCTTTTATCTGCTCTAATTTTGTAACTGTAATGATAATAGCTCATGTCTCAGTTTTGTGATTTGGTCCCATATCCAACCAATTCTTAATAGTATGCATCCTTTCACTTTTGGAAAAAACATATTCACTTACATGGTATGGTGTATTTACAGTCTATGCAGAACTTGTGGAAAGACCTTTTAAATTGACTTCAAGATTTGATTAGTTTGTATGTATGAGAAGTATATGCTTACAATGCTTTATACACACATAACTCCTAGAGTACATATGGTTAAGGGAAAAAGCTTATCTTAATAATAGTAACTTTGTTTTTTTTTGTTTAAGTTATATCCATTGGGAAGAAACTGCCAGTATGAAAACATTAACTAAATACCCAATATACCCATTTAGTGCCATACTGGCATAAATTCAGTGTCAAGATACATGAGCCACTGAATACTGCTAATCATTATAGAAAATATTACCAATAATGAGATTTAAAATAAATACATCTGGAAAGGTCAAGAGGAACATAAATTCTCAGTATTTCAAGATGGTAAAATCATTAGTTAACAAATACTGTTCATGCTTTATAACTTCTTGAAGGATGATTTTCTAATGTTGCCTATCTTTCATTTTTGGTGAATACATATTTCACTGAAGAAGCTAAAATTAGAGGTCACTAATATAGTAATCAAGAGAGCTTTCAGGAAGTGTTGATACAAATGAAAGTGTGACAACTAGCAGAATCAATTTTCACTTAAAAAAGACTGCTTAAAATATCATGATCTCCTGTAACCTTACTTGCAATTGTAATGCTGCCCATATCTACAGAACCGTGAAATGCAATAATTTTGCATGATTTTGCATATCATGCAAAAATGTCAAGCAATAACATGGAAGTGACAAACTTAATGAAACTAGCATGAGGAGTAAATGTGATTGCCTGGGTACTAATGAACATAGCCATTTGCCTGATTCTCCTTTTTACAAAGTTCTCATCACAGTTCTCCAGGATGACACACAGCTCAGGACTGCTGGAATGAGAAATTTTTGACCACAATACTAAAGTTTGCTGTTACTCATTTCCTAAAACTTAGAAAAGTTTACAAAGCGGCCAGTTGCAACTATAGACATGTAATTAGATTTACATTAGGAATGTGTTACTAAGGATCCTAGATTCCAAATGCTCCCTTAATTAAAATCTCTTCAGTTATATAAAATCTCTTTGGTTTTGATCTCAGTCAACAACACAGAAGATATTTCTCGTGAACTTACTCAGTGGATCATAAATCTGATCATTGGATGTTAGATTTTATGGTGCATTCTTAAAATGTGTGAGTTTTTATTTTTTTTTTTTTCCACAGGGACTGATATTTTTTTTGCTAATAGACATTTCTAAGTCAATTCCTACAACAGTATATTAACACTAGTTAAAGACATAAAACAGCAGCCAGTGCCAAGAATGATACTGGCTTCTGCGGTGACCCCATATCTGTGTGAAAAGAAAATCCCAAAGGGCATCATAGGACTAATGTAAAGTACAATTAGTTACTCACTTCTTACCAAATGTACTCAGTTGTTCTGGATAAAATTTCTGTCAGTTTCAGAGAAAGGAATTTTCTTTTTTTTTTTTTTGTGGATCTACAGTAAGTTAGATGTGTTTGCTTGCTGTCATGGATCCTAAAGTGCATCTATCACACCTGGACACGGTTGTCCTAATTCAGTTTTGGTCATTTTAGGAATTTAGCTGATATAACTCAATGAATTTTTTTTTCATGTATTTTGTTATAGGATATTTAATTTGAAAACATTTCAATTCATTCTGAAAACCAGATAATTGTAAATACCTTATAAATGAAGTATCTTTAAAGACAAGTCATTTATTCACTACAGAGTTAGAAACAGGAAATACTGTGGATTCCAGGGCTTTTTTTAAAGGCAAGATCCAAACTAGGTGATTTATAACCATTTTGACACAGAATACACCAAAATCAGAAATAGCATTTCTTCAGATGATATGTTTCAAAATAATTTCTTTATGTGCACTTAATCATGCTTTTTCTCAATTTTCTTTTACTATCAATTTCCTAGTCATCTGAATTTATATACAAACAATGGAACATACAGCACAGAGGCACCAAAACCAGTTGCTGGAATTTTGATATTCTCTTAAAGAGAAAGATAAAACACAGAGACATCTTTCTGAGTTTAAGAAAAAAAGGCTGAACTGTTGGCAAGCAAACATGTTTTGCACTCTTCAAAATTGGTCGAGGGTGGAGAAACCAATCTCAGGCACAGTGTGAAGCAGGATGAAAATCTACATCTGTATTACCCTGAGACAAATCTGTAAAGGCTGATTTGAGGAACACAAGGCTTTTTACTTCTCTCATCATTGATTTTATCAGCTTGTAGGATAAATGTCTGTTTTTCTTTTGCTGTGTTGTTATTTTGTTATGTTCTGTGCAATCAATACATAACATCTGTATGGCTGTGACTTTGATAAATCCAGTCCTATGATTTCAGAAACTAATCTGCATGAGCACCATGTCTGCTGCAAGCCCCATGATAAGTTTGAGAATGTCATATTTTCTATATAAATAATAGTAGAATAGAAGCTAAATGGAAACCAAGGTAGTAGCCCTGATTAGTATGAGGCTACAAAGTGCTATTTTATAGGCCAGTCTTAGATTATGAGATATTACTTTTAACGGTACTGCTGTATTTTTAAACTGCTCAGTTAATCTTATTTAATTTGGGAGAGATTAAGAATCATCAAGCAGTACACAATATACACTGTATGTATTTTTCTATATGCATGTTACAGTACTTTATTACACTATATGCACATTTACACACACCTGTTTTTATAATTTTATACTTTTTAATACGTTTTATACTTCTATTTATGTAAGGAATGAAAAGTTGTTTTTACAACTTTTACTTACAGAAAACATTTGTAGACACTCAAAATACACCCATAACATGTGAGGAATGTCACTGAACCAGAGCCTGATGAGCAGTGTTTTTGCATAGTCTCTCCAAAACTGCTTTCATATTTGAAACATAAACCATATTGTAATTATCCTTCTCCACTACCAATTGAAATGGAATAGAATTTATCCAAAAGGATTCCAATTAAGGTTCTTCACTCCTTTTCTTTGAGTACTGAAGCATGAAAGGAAGGGCTCTAATTGTTCTACCCACTCAGGGCAGTGTAGTATGCATAGTTACCCTGGAGTGGCAAGCAAAGCGTTATTGTGGTTTGATTTGCCACATCTAGCCAAAACCACTACGCATAGGCAGGTAATAGGTGGAGAAAGACCCAAGTGAACCCTTCACTTATTTAAAGTTTGTTGCAGGAATCAGTGTAACTGTCATACTGCCCTGAAATATCTACACTGCAAGATTTTTAAGAATAACAAAGTCTAATTGTAGTAATATTCGTCTCTCTGCAACATATCTCCATTGAAGTTTAATTGTGGTGAAGAAAGAAGGATTTGCTATGTATCATATGTAAAATATAGCATATGTTAGAGAATATATATTACAAATTGAAAGGACAGAAGTGTTGCTCTTACTTTGGAAAACTGTAAGACACAGCATTTCAAGTTTTAAGAAAATCTATCAACCAGTGTAAGCCTCTTTCTTTTTTAACCATGTAATGGGCATACTTAACACTCCAATTTTAACACACAGAACAGCCTTCAAACAACTATGGCTCAAATGCCATTGCTTACAAGATTTTACATTCAAATCTACTTACTAAAGAAAGAACAAACAATGATGTTTTAGACCAGTAATGTACAGTTTCAGCAAGATAAAAGATTTCTGATTCAATGGGCACTAAGGTAGTTCTCCCTAACACTGACTCACAAGCTAAGGACACAGCAGTCAATACCACTCTATGTTCCACATAGATTACACTTAGGAGTCTTAGTTTGCCATTGCCACAGGAGAGACATCTTAACATCATGATAGATGTTTGTATGAAAACATCATTGCAGTGATAAAGCAGCAAAAAGAAGAAATCAACCAAGAAGAATTATCTGAACAAAGTGCACAACAAAGAACGTCCTTATACTACTTCTACTCTCCATGGGGTGATCATATTTTGAATGTTGTGTACAAATCTTTCCTTTCCCCGTCTCCTTACCCTGAAAATAATATAGCAAAACTGCAAAATGCTCAGAAAAGGACAGCTAGGATTATGAAAGATACAGAATGGGTTGCATTAAAAGAACGAAAAAATGAGCTAAATTTTATATAGTTTATGAAGTTTTTCCTTGGCTGGAAATTTCTCAAGACATCTGCTTTGCTGACAATCAGAGATAGGATGCTGAGCTAGATGATTCTTGAGCATGACCAGCCTCATAATCCTAATCTTTTGGCCACAATGGGATCAGAAATGCGGTGAAATGGGGAGGATAGAACTGAAATGCAGTAGTGAGGAATTTCATTATTGACATGATCTGTTTGAAAACAGAAGTGTGTTTACAGCATGGATAAATGCATGGTCATATTAATCTAGCTAAAAAGGAGGATGAAGCACTTTGGCCTCAGCTCAAGTTATGTAATCAGTATGCCAGATGGTTTTGCATATCTGAATTGATACCTGTCCTGTCATTGCTGTACTACTAATTACCCTATAACCATTCTCCTACAGGAAATATGTCACAAACCTAGATGCAGAAACCTGTGTGTGCACATTTCTCAGAATTGTCAGTATTTCACTCAATTCCAAGTCAAATGTTTACTGATAATCAGTTTAGAGCTGTATTATGGAGGGTCAGATTTCAGTGTGCAATTGCTTTTGCCAGCATTCAGAAACAAATTTGATTTGAAGCATCCGCATACAAATGTTCAAGTTTCCATACTATCTTTAGCTACAAGACTCAATAATACACAAATCTGAATATTTTGCAGTCCACTCAAGCTTATATTGTTCTCTGGTCACAGAAATTACTAATTACTTATTTAACTATTATCACATGGCTTATTATTATTATTAGATAATATCATCACATACTATGCATAATTAAATACTAATTATCAGTATGTAAAGAAAACTCTTTGCAAAGAGCTATCATATGACCTACTTTTAAAACTGAGTATGTTCATAACTAAAGGGGCTGAATTGTGAATTAACTGCAATCTCACAAAGATTAATATTGATTAGACTCCTGTTGCCTTTGAGATAATCTGTATTTAAGGCCTGGGTAAAGTTCAGGTTTATTTCATTTATTTTTCTTAAATAGTAACCAACCTTTACCATCATTCAGACCAGCAATGAAAAATACTCAGATTTTTTTGAGATCTAACATTAACTGACAACAACTCACTGCTATGCACCTAAATTTTACATCAATAGTTGAAGAGCATAAGGCTCTGGACAACAAACCAGGTTGTTCATCTTTTCTGGTAGCAATGCTACCCTCTTTCTGTGGCTTTTTCTACTTTCTCTTTTACCAGATCTCTGCTGCCACTGGATGTTGAACTGTTCTCTTGACTTTCTAACCAGTATTCTCAGATAAGCTTCTAACAAGCTATGTTATCTGTAAAAATTATTTCTCTGATAGAGAAGTCTCAGAATGACATTTGAAGTATTACAGCAAAAATTCACCCTGCTGTTCTCCAGTACTTTAACGTTTTTTCTATTACTGTGACTAACACACTGCCCATCAAACACAATGCTACAACGTAAGGAGAGGTTTCTAAGTACCCTTAGAATGCCAGATTTGAAGAAGTTAAAACCTTCTCAGTGCCTCTAAAACAGTGTATAAATACAAAAAAGTACCTCCCAACAAGTATTAATTCCACTGAAATTTATATGCCTGAAAAATAGGGCTCCACGGGGTAAATGACTTTCAACACTGCCCAACTTCATTTCTGACTTCATACTTTTGAATGTTGGTAAATGACAGATCACATGCTTCATGGTTCAATTCTTATAATATTGTCACAAGACATGAATAAACTACCTCTTTTTTAATTTTTTTTTTTTTTCATTTTTACCAAGACCTGATCTAAGGTGCTGTACCTCTAGGCAGAGATGGGTTGCAAGGGAAGAGCACTGTGCTGCTACAGCTGTGTAACAGCTGGCTCCAGAACTAGTTAATTTGTTGCTAGCTCTTGGTCTTCTGCACCATGCCTTTTGATGACAACAGGTAGAGCTGAGTAGCAGACAAAATAAAAAGGTCTCCAAAATCAGGTGGCATTATTGTATATTGGTGCTATCTGCCATGAAATGATTTGTACCAATCAAAGGCTCTTCAGAGAATAGGAAGAGTTTGATTTGCATTTTATCAGTTTCACTCAGTGGAGAAGACTAAACAGAATTATTGGATGGACTTGGTGTCAGCTAAGATTTCAATTTATTTAGTTTTCTTAAGAAAACAGAAACAGTGACATCTTCATAAATTGAGTCAGAAAGCTACCAAAATGCTTCCTGAACTACTTTTTTCCAAGCATTATTTTTTTTTTTCCAACATTAGGCAACTAGTTCTTCACTTAGATCAGTGTTAATTAAAAAGAGAAAATACCACATCTGCTGCATAAGGAATTAGGTAGTTCATCATCAGAGTGCTTTGTTTCAAATAACAAGGACAGTAATATACCTGTCAGCAAGACTGTCAAGATGTCATGCTTTACTATCTGCAGTACTCCTCATTTGGCTTCTTCCATCAGCTCCTCTTTTCATTTGGGCATCAAACAGTAGTATGACATTTTTGCATACTGTTAACATTTACCATGCTTCACCCCAGGAAATACTGCTTGTCCCCAGGGGTGATATTTTGCTACAAGATATTCACTTTACAACAGTGATTCTCTCTTTGAAGACAGAGTAATAAAAAGAGAAAGCAAGGACTGCTGAGCACATATTGTGATTTACTTGTTACTCTTCTAGTGAAAAATCTTCCCAAACTCCAGCATGATCACCCTCAATTTCATCTTTCAATCTACTACTTTCACCACAAAATCAGACAATTACAGACATTCAGACACTGAACATTTTTTTCTAGAAGTACTGTGGCAGAGTTTTAGGTTGAAGACAAAAGCAAATACGGAAGGTGGTTAACATAAGTTTCACAAAGATATAGCATAGAAATAACATGTAAGAATGTACCATTGTTTAAGTAGACTATCTAGGTCCCACTTTTTCAAAACATTACCCACAATTTGATTCAGGCAAGAGATGAACCATGATAAAACCCTGAGCCTGCAGTGGGCCTTGGCAGGACAACAGCTGCCAGTCTTTCCCCTGAGTGAGAGCAGGTGGTGACCTACATATGAACCATTTCTTCTTGCTTTTGAGTTCATTGATTTCAGTTCTCACTACTCATAGCTCAAATCTCAGCTGTGTAGCTAAAACATGAACCTCTTGTGCTGCACCACCATCCTAGGATGAACTGCTTTCTTCCCTCTGAGAGGAGTAGGTCTCATCTGATGGGGAGGTAAGCAGGGATAAGGGGGAGTGGCTAATGAAGAAGGCGTAGTGATGGAATCTGGTGTAATCAGACTGAAGGCTTTGGACACAAAGGTAATGAAATATTAATCACAATATTTATTACTGCTTCATTATTAAAATAATGATACCACAAGCCAGTCTGTAGTGCAACTGGATTCACTGGAAAAACTCTACAGCTATCGGTTCCAACAAGCTGTATACAGAATCACAGAAACATTTAGATTGGAAAAGACCTTTTAGATCATTGAGTCCAACTGTTAACTCAGCTCTGCCATATCCATCACTAAACTGTGTCCCTAAGTGTCACATCTACACATCTTTTGACTATTTCCAGGGATGGTGATACTTAGCTGTTCCTAAAATTTATCTGCACATGCAGATATAATGGTAGCAAACTATAAGAGGATAATGCAGTTTCCTTGTACAACTCCTGAACTGATGCAAAATGTAAGTAATAATTTGAATTATTTTACTCAGCTCTCTATTAAAACTAGATTAGTCAGTTTATAGTCCCAGAATTGCCTCCTATCTGCTGTAAACCAGAAAGTTTTACTATCATTAAGATTATATGTGATTGCTATTTGATTAGTGTTAGTAATGACTTATTTTGAATGTGGTCTATTCATCTTAATTTAAATTTTGCTTTTTGCATGTTTTCACTAAAATTTCTTGTACATGCTAGTGATCCTAATTCTATAGACACTTGTCTGCTTAAAGTGTCTACATACAAACTCATCTACTGGAAATTTTGCTGAAAGAAAATAAAACAGGCATATAAAGTGAAATGTGATCAATTCAGTTTCCTGAGTAATTATTTATGTTGTTTTTGTTTGTTTTTTAATATTTTTTCAGGACTTCATATTTCTCTATTGTTAAGTAGAGTCACGTAAGGGAAAAATAATATAATGCATCACCCGTCTTGCTAAAAAAAATAATTTGGAGGCATCACTTTAAAATTTACATTCTCTACTAAACAGAAAGGTTATAATATCCCTGCAATTTTTCACCCATCTTCTAGGCAGGCTAAACAATTTTACAAATTCCCATTAAAAAGTAGGGAAAAATTTTAAATACAGAAAAGCTTTGGTATTACAATGCTTTGCAAAAGTAGAATGACTTAATTTTTGTTTTTTAAAATGGCTCGTCTGCTGATTAACTCTGCTTACAATATAATCCATTGCAGAATAAACACACACATGAGCACTCAGAATATGGATGCTGGTGAGAAATTCTTATGTTCAAAGCTTAAGAGCTACAGATAAGTTTTCTCATGTAACAGGAAACTGACATTGGAAAAAAAGTTCTCATTTCAGAAGAGCTGAATATGTAACATGTACTGCCTTTCCTAAATTCCAGAAATCAAGTGAAATGTGGTTTTAGGCAAAATTTCATGTCATATCACGTAGTACGACCGTTCTTATCTAATATATACTACACAGAAAATGTGCATTTGCCAAATAAGTTAATTATTCCTTTACAAGGCAGGAACCATCATGAAATATCATTTTTCCAGAGTATCACCCAGAAAGCAAAAGCAAGGAACAAGAAATAAAGTAATACTCCTTTCAGCAATGCTCCTTTTAGACAGTTGCATCATTTTGCAGATGCAAATGTCTTAGTTTTAACATTATGTACAGAATAAAATTTGACCATATTATAAGAAAAACAGGATTCTTAAGGCTTTTGCACAGCATCTGGAATGCAACAAATGCTATAATTGTTTTGCATTGACAGTTCAGCCTGACGGTCTAATATTAAGAAGTGTTATAGAATTATCATCTGCTTTCTTAAAGAAGGTTCTAAAGCTTGGGTCCAAGCATGCATCATAGGTATAAGGCTGTAAAGACAGTATGTAATTTTCATAAAATTATAATGTTTCTATTCTAAAGCTATTGAACTGAAATATTAGATTTTTAAAACTTATTTTCCAATTATGGATCTTAAATGAACATTAATCTATCTATTTACAGTAATATCCAATGAGATATGTTCATTTTGAAACTCATCTTGTTAAACATTTTAGAGTTCATAGCCATCTGTGGGTTCCTTTATGAGATATTGCTCCATCATACATAAAATGAAAATAACCTGAGTGTTTTGATATGAAGGAATGCTGGAACATTCTGGATTCACTTATAGTAATAATGAATGAATAATAATGAAACAATGAAATTATAATGAAACAATAACGAGTGTGCAATAACATGAAACAAGCTCATCTTGGCTTTACCTGATCCACTAACTGGGAGTAGAGATCATAGCAATTGTCGAAAATGTATTTATAAGTTGCGTCCAGGCAGGCTCTTACACAGTCTTTCACTACAGTACTGGCTCGAGGTGGGCTCTGCAATTCAAGGACCTAATAAAATATTTCATAAAGAGTAGAAAGTCAGAATTAGATGGAACCCAAAAACCCAACTGTTGTAACGAACGTAGTTCTGTAATCAGATAAAAAGTTTTTAAATATAATAATGATAAAAAAAATTTAGAATTGTGTTGCCTTGCAGTGATCTTAGTTTAAAGACACATTAAAACATATACTTCAGTTAAGAAAGCAGATTGAATCACAGAGTTTTATTGGAATGAAATTATTCATGTGATGACAGATGCACATGTGCTCAAGGGTTTATATCATTAGGTTTCCCAGTAGACGTGGAAACCTAGAGGTTTTTCCATTATTTAGGAAATAATTGTATAATTATGTGCTTTCCTCTGAACAAGAATATCAGCAAAATAGTCGTTAATTTTTTAAACCAAAAGGTTCAGCATTTTATTCCACTTTAGGCCACACTAATCTGAACTTGAATTTAATGGATTATTTTAATTCCTTTTATGTTGTGCCTAACAGTGAAACTTTGCTATTGTGACAAATATTTGTGTTTCTGTGTTTTCGTCTAGCAATATTAATGAGTACCACGCTATTCTAAAAATATTTCAGAACTTGACTAGCTAGATATCAACATCTGGAGTGACTAAGGCAAGAAGAATTATTGCTGTTTGAAATGTTCCTATGCAACCTGATCTAGGTTGATCTGCTTCTGCAGGGGGGTTGGATCAGATGATCTCTAAAGGTCCCTGCCAACACAACCATCTATGATTCTATGATTACGATACTACTAGGAACATTCTATATGACACACGAATTTGGTTTATGTTTTATGTTTGTATGTTTTATTTGTTTTTTAGAAAACAAAAGGCAACAGCACTTTTTTTTTTTTTTTTAGAATAATTTTGCAAATAAAGGAGGATACCTTCATTCGAAAAAAAGTAATGCTAGTAAGCAGGTCCACAGTTGATTTCAGATCTTGCAGTCTTTCAGAATTGCTGGCGGGAAAATTATCCTGGTGAACAGAGAAGACAAGAATCATACAAGATTGGAGTTACATGTAAGATCTTTCAATAGCTAGGAAAAAAATCTCAAGTAGAACAAAGAGAAAGATTAGAAATGTTCATGTATTACCTGAGTTGCTGCTTGTGAGGAAGTTAGTGATAAGTATCCCTTGAACATGAACAGGAATATTTCTGCTAATGCACCTGTGTTTGTAATATGATTGATTTAAAATATTGTGATATTTCCAAAACATTAATGGAATAAGAAATAAGACTGGAAAATATTGCTCATGAAAATAATTTATGAGTTCTCCATAGTATGTAAATAATTTTTCTTAAAAATGAGTATGTCAAACTTCTACTACCTCTAATGCCTTGGGATTCTTTCAAATATTGCCTTTCTCCTTTAGTTTTAGAAAGCAGGCCAGGTGACCAGAGAAATCCTTAAGTTGGAGGCTGTCATTCCTAGAAACTGAAAGGACAGCCATAGCTGATGGATTCCTAATCTGTTATGTATCATCCAAAAATTTCGTGATCCAATGGAATGTGAAAGGAGAGTGAGTTGATAACAGAATGATAACTGCCAGGTGTTCAGTGCACACTTCTTTCCTGAAAGGCTGACTTCGGAGAATACCTCAGTGGAAAATGCTTCTACAAGGAAGAAACAAAACTGGAATTCCTATCATGTAAAAAAGGAGGAATGAAGCCTCTCTAAACATTGCCAGGAGCTTTGCATGGAAGCTGTAGCAAAGATGTCAGCCTCAGAATAAACATCAGTAACTACAATTTGCACTACCTGAGTCAGTGAAGGTAATTCCCAGATGAAATAACTTAGTCAAGTTATGGATTAATTTGACTAAAGTTGTTGAATCTTACTCTTTCTTGCATGTCTGCTCATTCCTTGACCCCTTCATAGTTTTCAGGGAAAAAAAACATGAAAAAATATTAAACTACTTAAATACTGTAAGTTTTTATTCCAAAGAATTTCGGGTCTTATGTCAGCACCCAATAATTTTCAGTTTATGTGCTACAAGAGGGATTAATTTCCAAAATTTAGGCAGATGAAGCCCACAGGCATATTTATATGAAAAAAAAAAAATTAAGTTATGCTTTACGTAGAAAACATTGTACGTACCCTGTATTTAGATAAATCAATCCTCAGAGAATTGTGCAATTGATCCAGCAGTTTTATAAACTTTTCCCTCTGTAAAAACAAAACAAGATTACATTGCATAAGAATTTACAATTTCCTGTAATGGGTGGGTTTTTAGAAAACTACTTTCCATTTTTAACTTGTTTGAAAACCAGATTGTTTTCCATTGTTTCATATAAAAATGCTGCTCCGAGATACCAGGGCCAGGCAGGATATTTTTATCACTTTGCTTTCCCTTTCTATCCTATATTGTTATTTATCTGTTATGCATTCAACGCTATGCAGCTGTGCAATACATCAGTGAGGTGACATAGATTTTCCTTTGCAATGTTTTCCTTTCTTAATGACTGATGCATAGTTAAATAACTCTAAATGTCTAGAAATTGAAAAGCATTGTCTAATGTCTCTGACCAAAACTGCAATAACAGCATCAATTCAGTATAAATTCCAAAGTTTTAAATTATGTTAGCAAGGCTAATGAAAAAGATAAACTTATTAATTTTTCAAATTTCCCTTGTAATTGCGTTCACTCTTGAGGAAAGCACTTCCCTTTGCCTTTAATGTGTAAGAACTGATGCTCATTTACAGCAGAATTTAGTGAAAAGTATGATTGAAAATTGTACTTGAGAAAAAGTAGCTTACGATGTCTTTCCATCCATCCAACTATGAATTGGATTGGCATTTGTTTCAAAGGTAAATTGGCATTAACATCAAATATAGGACTTAATCTCTGTTCAATCAAGGATAAAAGTAATTGTGATTATTAGAAAAATAAAAAGAAAATCCAGTAAAAGTTCTAAATTTCAAAAGCTGGATCAAACTCAAAAGGGTAATAGAGCTTGAACACTGAAAGAGGTGTCTTGTTTCAATAAAGATGTAGAGTCATTCTGTAATAAATGATCAATAACCTTAAAAAGAAAATCTGAACAAGAAGAGAGCAATATTGTGCTGTCATGGTTGTACAATAATTACATCATAAATATTATGATAGTGTTTTTCATCTCTAAAACTTTCTGCTTTGTAGTAATGGTGTAATGTTAATATTCTTTCAAAGCACACCTCTAGAAGCATGAAATAAAGTTCCTGTTCAAGAACACTCTTTTTCCACTAAACACTAAAGATCCAGTCCTGGATGCATTTATATGTATTTCCACCAGAATTAAAATTAGTAAAACTTGAATAAATTTCTCTCTAAAAAATAAATTACTGAATGGACCTGAAGATTATGAATTAGTGGATTTGAAACTACATAAATGTTATTTTAGGAGTATTTAGAATCAACTGCTGACTATGGCTGTAAGCATAGCATCAGATCCTAAGAACATTCAGGATTTAGCAGTAGTAAGAAAGAAAATAATTCTTTAGTATATTTACTACACAAATTGAGATTTATAGATACAAGATCTATCTCAAAAGTACTTGTGCATAAATTTCAACTATTTGAGATCCTGTATGAAAAAAATACGCAAGAATGCTGTGCTTAGTATGTTGTTTGCCACAAATTAAACTTTATTATCCATGCAAATTTTCTTTACAAAACTAAACATCTACAGGCTTTTTTCTCAGGCACGGATTAGATTACTTTATTGAGCATAGTCTGATAATTGTGTTTCTGACTTCTCATGGGAAGACAAAAGCAAAATCAAAACTTTCTTGCTCTACTAGTCCAAATGTATAATTTTCTAATGTTGTCTTGAAAATTCTAACATTCATAGTATTTTGATTATTCTTAATATTGGAGAAGTGCTTTAAGAATAAGCTCTGACAGTGCTTCAAACAACTATAATTTATATTTAATACATTTTAATAAGTTAATATTTCATGTCAATAAGTGTTCTTTTATATAGTATGATAATATTTTCATGGGTTATATTAAAAGAAAAATATCTTTGATATCAGCCATTCATATAGAATACAAATAGCAATCATACAAAAAAAGGGGAAGGAATGAATGCATTTTTCAGCATAAGTTGTGTTTATATTCAGTTTCTAACTAAATAACATATAATTGTAGAGATACGAAAACAACCTCTTTGAATTATTGCTCTCCCTTCCTGCTCTCATCTCCCTGGTGAGAACAGGTGAACAAATTTGACTAGAGAGAACGTGTATAATTCTTTATCATATTCAAAGACTAAGAAGTGTGCACTGTGAAATAATCCACTGGAGGAGTTAGCAACAAGTACCATCACATCCTGAGGTGATTATTATTCTTCCTAAACTTTCTGTTATTGCAATCCAGAATTTGAACTATGTGCTATTATTTCAGCAAAAATAGAAGCCCATTATTATAGGCTCTTGTGAGAAGAAGAATACTATTCATGGCTAGATCTATCAGGTTAATATCAGTTCACTGATAACTTCCCAAGAAAGAAATTACAACTGATACTTGGTCTAGTGCAGTTAGTAGTTTGTGAGCCTCATTACAATAAAATCAAAACTTGCTTGTTTAAGATTTTAGTACTATGCCTGTATACCAGTACTTTCTTCCCTCTATTCCTTTCATATCACTGGATAAGGAATTGAATAGTAACCTCTCTAGCTTTTATAGTAATTGATTGTGAAGACTCAGGGTATAATTTTCAAAAGCTAACAGTAACTCTTACTCTTTAAAATGACCAACTTTGAATTTATTTTTTTTAAATTCAGAAGACAATATATTACCATATATTAGAAAAAAAAAAAAGACGAATAGTATTCTATTAAAAAATAAATTCTGCTTACCCCGAAGTTAGTAGCAGCAAACCGATCTGAGGCAGACACATTAGTTGCTGCTGTAGTATGAGCATAGAAAGCATTTATATTAGCCAACAACGTACTCATAACTGCTGGAACACCAGGGCACATATATTTAGAAGACAGGCAGGAGAAGTGCCTACAATTCAAACAAACTGACAGTTATTACAGATGGAAAGGATTATGCTCTTTCTCCCATCACAATTTGTTTTCATTTCCAATGTTGTAGCTTTCCAGCTGCCTCATGGAGTGATACCTAGGAGGTATCTCATATCCAGACACGTTTAATATAACTGCCATTTGTTGCACACTAATATTGTCAAATTGAACATATCAGATGTACATTTGCTTTTTTCTCTGTTAATCCTAAATAAAACCCCCATGATTTAACTACCTTAATTTCTATTAAAAAAACATTCATTATGAAACACAAAATCAAACATGAACTTATCATAAAAGGCTACAAGGATTTACTGATACCAACAAAAAGACTCAAACTAACATTTTACTGTGGCTCATATTTTAGGCTACATTATTAATAAAAGGTAAAGCATCAAGCAGCTTCTGGGTTCACTTTGATTTGATTTAGGCCATAACTGAAACTTTTCCACTTTGATTCAGACCACTAAAGCCTTGGTAACCAGCCAAAAGCAGAGTTGCAATGCAACAGTACTGTTTACTTGTTTAAAACAACAGGAGATGCCTGGGTGTGTAAAGGGTTTAAAACAAGAAAACATAAGAGGTACGAATAGATGAAAGATTTAATACATGAGGAGGGTGAATAACATAATTGCGAAACATAAAATCTTTGTTTCGAGACTTGTATTTAGGCAGGGATGGGAGGAAAATAAATGGGTAAAGAATAAAAGTACAGAGTTAGAAAAGAGAGTGAGAGGGATGAGGCAGAGGAGATGATAGTGAAAATGAGTACACAGTCAAACAGAAGAGGATAAAGAAACTCAAATCATCTGGAATTTTGTATTTCTGAAGGTCCTAATTTTGCAGCATGCTCCTCTTAGCAGGAGTCTCTGGCTCCTCTACTGTTTCTCCTCAGGAGCATAAGGCAGAGGAGTGGGTTGAGCCTGAACCACCTGGGCTCTAGTGCTCATCAAAAAAAAAAAAATTGACACGAGATACAACTGAACTCAGTCCTGCTGAACTTGAGCCAAGTACCCTTAACGGCTGTCATTGCCCAAATAATCTTCCAAGCACATAATTCAAGAATATTTTCATTTTCTATTTGGATGCCTTTGTCTATAGATATCAAAAAAGAGCCTTTTATGCTTTCTTGCAAGCCTGTAACAGAACTCTACCTACATTATACTTTCTGACACCTCCTTATTGTCTCAGTGTTCCTCTAAATTCCTCCACTTTGAGGCCTGCTTAATGCTCTTGTGATTGACTCTATTCCTTATATTTCTGCTTTCTGATGTTCGAGGTCTGCAGAAACTTGTGTCCACTGAACAACAGTATCTTTTCTGGCATCTTTCATTCCACTGACTTATTATATTTGCAGATGCCTTTTTTCATAACCCTTTGGGGTAATCTGTGATTTCACATCTATCAAACAACACTTTCTTCTGTTAGCATCTATTTTTAAAAAGAGTAATTGGGGTAATGGAGAGAGTCATCAGAAGGCAGACCATAAAATCCCTCTTGCTTAAGCTCTTCCAGAATTCCCCTCATTGCAGGAATTCTTACTACAGATGCTCAACTGTAGCTTCTGGAAGGGGTTTAAAATGTCTCTGGGCTGTCAGTATCTCATGTCACTCCAAACCAAGCCCTCTCCAACACCTTCATTTACTTTTCAATTAAGATATCTAAATGCTCTTGTTTACTTCAGTGTCCTATGTCAGGTCTCAACTATGTTAAAAAAGAAGAAATTTCCAAAGCTCCTGAAGTGTCCAGATTTGGGAATCAGTCTTTCTTAAAGTACTTGATATCCAGTCAGTACCTGCGTATCAGAGATTGACACCACAAAATCATTGGCCAAACTGCTGTCCTTAACAGCCTAAGTCAATGAGATAAATCACAGAACATTTAATTCATTGGCCAGTATTTTTCAGAAGTGCTTTTAAATACCACAACATGAATCAGACAAAAGCTAAACATAGCCATCTGCTCCTTAGAAAAATCTCTCTTTTTATGTCAGTTGCTTCCTATCAGCTAGAAAAGCAACAATTTCCTTTGTATAATATTCAGCAGTGACGTTAAATGATTCACATCAGTTTCAGGTAACTTTCAAAGTAAATAGAAATCTCACCTGATCTTTTATTAACATGCATTTTGAGAAATCTATCTAGAGACAACTAGACCTGTTTTTAAAGAAATTGACACACATACAAAAAAGTACATATACTTTTACTGTTGATCTTTAATTTACAAAAATTTTCCAGTGGACCTAAAGATCCTTAATGCATGAGGAACCCCAAACTGGAGATAAGGCATTACTAAACCCGCTGGCCTTAGAGTTATACCAGACACATATTCTGCTAGGTGGAAGTGGCAGACAAAAGGGACAATCAGAAGCATTCACTATGTGAGAAGCCATTGAGATTGTATCAATTGCACACAGAGAACATGAGAGACCTTGGGTCAAAATTTTAAGTTCAGAAAGGTATCTTATATAAGTTCTTCTATTGACTTCACATTGAGCCACCCAAAGCCTTGCACTGAGCTCTTATCTTGAAAATAGACCCAAATTGTACTAATTTGCTGTAAAGAAAATTTAAATGTTTTGATGTAATTTATGTCCTCATTATATTATTACACTATTCTATCTGTAATTTGGTTACTGAAATTGGTGATAAAACAACCTGTCTAAAGTGACAGGTTGTGTAAATTTTTGCTTCTCTTCTGCATTTAATAAAAATCTGTGAATTTCACAGAACCTATTAAGTTTATCATATATGGGTCATGACTTTGAGAGTGCCGATAACCCAGGTTAGAAATTTGCAAGCTACCTGGCCTCTTTCTGCTTACTAAAATAAATAAATCAAAGAGGAAGCTTTCTTCTTTGTTTTTGTAGGTCTCTGTAAACAGCAATCAGTAGCATGAGCTGTTAAAAAATTCTGATGGGCACATGATGCCACAGAAACCATTGCTTAATCTCACACATTGTAGAGCAATATAGCATTGTTTAAGCTAGCCACATGTCTAACACCAGGCTCACTTGCTTCAGCTTTCTTACTGTGCTATTTCCTGACCAACATGCAGTGACTATGGCTCTTCCAACCTTTCTGCTGGCATTAATCAGCAGAGAAAGAAGGCTAATTGATGTACTGCACTCAGTAAGCAAACGCTATCAATAAAAATTACTTTAATGAGTGATTTGTGGGCTTTTTGCAATGCAGCCACATTAATTGAAGACTAGCAGGAGATCAAGATGATATAGTTAATGTCCATTAACCTGCTGGAATGAAAACTATGTTGCTGATTTCGAAGCATTAGGTTCCACCTGTGGTGACTCTTGCCAATAAGAAGTACAGATCTTAATAGGGTTTTTATCACACTTTACTTCATTACACAGCAAATCCAGGTTGCTGATGTTATGTATAATTTCACTGTCTAGTCAAACACTATTTCAGTACATGCTCTGCTTTTTGTCTTCTAAAGAGAAACAAGTTATTTTTTAAAGTTGAATGAGAGAAAGAATTTTTTTTCTTGGTGGTGGAGATGATGGCCTAATCTATGTAGACAAATAAACTTCCAGTACGACTCCTTCAAGCATTGAATTTACATCATAAATCACCGTTCTTCACTGCAGTCATCAAAATAAAGGCCAGCTGAATCACTGAGCTGCTCTTCTGCTTTTGTTAATCTGCTTTCTGTCACATCTACTTTCTTTCCTTTTCTCTCATGCATACATGCATTGAATTCTGGGAATATACATATAAAATTTGTGTAGCTGACAGTGTCTATTTGGCTGCTATCCATCACAAAAAAACCCCTCAAGCTAACTAATGTAAAAATGGCTGTAGCTGTTTTTCATTTATTTTCCCAACGCAAACTTCATGAGGAGTGGAGAAATTATAACAAATATGAGAAAAAAAAGAGTAGATTATGAAATCTATACAGGCAACGCTTTTTAAAAACTGAAGTTTCTGCAACACAAGCAGCCTTATTATATTTCAGTTTTGAGGCAATGGTTGATTTTCTATTCATGTGATTTTCACATATGGTAACTTATAAAGCAGATTTCCTGTCTTAAAAGCTGGGCAGTTGGAATGTGACTGTCTCTGGCAACAGGTGCAATCACACTTGAATTCATTCTCTTTATAAAGTTTATAGAAAAATGTCTCACTGGGGACAAGGACTAAAGCAGATAAGAAACCAACTATATAATATCTTTTGAGTTGATATCCACATTCAAATAAGTCTTTGGTGGTGCACAGATGTTCTTCTGATTTAGGATCTAATACTTACATGACATGTTTTAAATCACAGAAAATTTGGAATTTCTTGGCTGATGCTGGGTAAGAAAGGAAAAGAGCCTGAGATTTATGTTTTCAGGGCTTTTAGTTGGTCACCCAGTGGACTGATTTTCCATGAAGCAGTTAGATTCTGAAACAAGTAACTGATCTAAATTCTTGCTTATCTTTGCTGAGCTGCCATAGTTGTGGTTGATGAGTATACTCAGTGCATTTGGAAAATCAAGGCTATGCTTTTGAAATATTATTTGCACTCTAAAGGAATAAACATAAATAAGTATTGATTTGAGAGTCTGAAAAAAATCATCAAGGTTTTACTAAGAGGATAAGAGATGACAAAGCCACCAGTATGAATGTGAAATGATAAACAAATGGGGTCATTACCATAGCAGAACAAGATGTCAAATTATTCTAGGAAGTAGTACTTCAGGGAGGTTTAATTAGATGTATGTTGTGTTCAGAAATGTAGAAGATCTTATGTTCTTACTCTAATATATGCTGTCTATATGCTCTAGTATATACCTAAAAGAGTAAAGACATCCTATCATAGAGTGGCACTGAAACTTTACAGGATAGCCAATTAAAAAGCTGCAAACAAATGTGAATTTTAAAAATCACATTCATAAAATAAGAGCATCTCATTAGCAATACCTTAAAACTCACTTGAGCCTGATACAGTGATAAAAAGCATGGGGATGCTCTCTGGGGTCTGAATCATGGGTGATTAACACATAGTCAGTTTTGCATTTACAAATGCAAACAGTTTAATTTACAGTGTTATCATGAGACATGCAATAGGAATATTCTGCAGCTAGATTCTTGAGCATAAAATGCTTACACAATATTCCTTTGAGCTGAGTGATTACACCTAAATTCTCCCTCTGTTCAGTAGAAAATTGCTTTTCTTTTAGTAGGAGCATATTGTTACCATACGGAATCTGATAATTTTATTTCCCAAATCAAGCAGCTTTACATTTTTTCCCAGTCATTAAAGTTGTTCCAGGAGAAAAAGGTGATGTCATAAATATGAATTAAAAAGCCAAATAATCCAAAAGAATATTCCCCATGATAGATCCAGTGTCTTCACTACACTTCACACCAAAGACTGAATGTTCTGAGATACATGTACAGAAGAAAGCAAGAACAAAAATAGGAAAAGCCAAAGTAGGTAATTTAACTTCAAACACCTTGATTAGAATTTTTGACTTAAGATTCTTGAGAAATTAGTTGCATACTTGTCCAGAGCCATGTTAGATGTTCAGACTAAATTTACTTTTTTCATGAATATCTGTATGTTATGTTATTTACTGATAGAAAAATAAAACATCTTCTTTTTATGAATCATAACCTGTTAACTTCTAACACTGTTAAATTAAAAAGCTTTTTAAATACATGCCACTAATGATGTTTTTGCAGTACTGACTTTTGCTACATTTGAATTTCTAAAATCAGTTTCAAATTTTCTCCGGAAAATTTCAGAGTTATTATTATGCAATTTAATAAGTAACAACTTAATGCAAGATGTAGACTCATATATGACTAAAGAGAAGCTAAACATAAACCCCCAAATTTTCATGAAACTCGATGCATGTATTCCTCCATATGTAGTCTACATATACAGTATTACAGGGGAACTGTCAAGTTTATTAAATTACTCTACGCCATGTTGAGACCATTGGAGGAAGAGCACTTAAAACTTTATCATATATATCCTCTACCTTTTTATTAGATGTGCAGTACAATAATTCAGAATGAGCCACATTAAGTGAAAGACATGTTTTAATTATATTCTGCAATAAAAATAAAAATTCACATGTTTACTTGAGGATAATTTTCTTTTAGGATGGAAAAGAGATAGAAGAAAAGAAAAACATGTTCTGATTAAAAAAATCCACAATGTCAGCTTTCTGTAGGAAAAATGTCTGTATTTCTTCTTTAGAAAGAAATAGAAGCAGAATATAATCATTTTCATAACAAACTTGTTGATGGACAAATTAGGAATACATGATGGAAATCTTGTATTCCCCAGGACTCTAAGCTTAGTGGTTCTGTTCCAAAATCATCAGTGACTTTAGTATGGACAATATATTAACCGGTTCTAGTACCAACCTGATAGAGTTCTATGATGGCATGATTGACTGACTAGATGAGGGGAGAGCAGTAGATATCATCTACTTTGACTTCAGCAAAGCCTTTGACACCATCCACACATCCACATAGGAAAGTTCACAAAGTGGGGGTTGGACGAGTGGACTATGAGGTGGATCAAGAACTGGCTGAATGACAGAGCCCAGAGGGTGGTGATTGGTGGAGCCAAGTCAATTTGGAGGCCTGTGGCTAGTGGAGTTCCACACGGATCAGTTCTGGGGTCAGTCTTGTTCAATATCTTCATCAATGACCTGGATGAGAGTACAGAGTGTACCCCCAGCTAGTTGGCTGATGACACCAAACTGGGAGGACTGGCTGTGCTGCCATTCAATGCGATCTCGACTGGCTGGAGATGTGAGCAGAGAGGAACCTCTTGAGGTTCAACAAGGACAAGTGCAGAGTCCTGCACCTCGGGAGAAACAGCTCCATGTACCAGTACAGGCTGGGGTTGACCTGCTAGGAGTTGACCCTCCTTGCCCTCTAACTCAGCCCTGGTAAGGGCACTTCTGGAGTCCTGTGTCCAGTTCTGGACAGTCTCTTCTGTGGAAAAGCTGTGAGACCAGGAGCTGTTGAGCCTGGAGAGGACAAGACTGAGAATGGGGTTTGTCTTTTTTTCTGTGGTGCCCAGCAACAAGACAAGGATTAAAAGGTACAATCTGGAACACAGGAAGTTCCAGTTGAACATGAGGAGAAACTTCTTTGCTATGAGGGTGACAGAACACTGGAACAGGCTGCCTAGAGAGGTTGTGGAGTCTCCCTCTATGTAGGTTTTCAAAATCCTCCTGGATATGTTCCTTTCTGTGTAAGCTGATCAAAGGGAATCTGCTTTAGCAGAGGGTTGGACTAGATAACCTCTAGAGGGCCCTTTCAATCAGTACCATTCTGTGATTCTGTAGTAGCATTAAAAATAGTCTGCATTAATTATTTCATAGAATCATAGAATGGTAGGGGTTGGGACCTCTAGAGATCATCTAGTTCAATCTCCTTGCAGAAGCAAGTTCACCTCGATCAGGTCGCACGGGAACATATCCAGGTGGGTCTTGAAGATTTTCAAGGAAGGAGACTCCACAACCCCTCTGGGCAGCCTGTGCCACTGCTCCGTCACCCTCACAGTGACATAGTTTTTTCTTATATTTAAATAACTCCTGATACTGACCATTTAGATATTTATAAATGTTAATTAGATCTCCAAGATTTCCACATAGTATTGGTGTTCTATAATGATCTCTGTACAGAGTTTGTGAAACCCTATTCTGCCATCCCAATCCCATCTAGAACAGTGGAAGTCTTTCTGAACCTTGACACATATCAGTACCATAAGGATTAAGAAATGCATTAGTAGTAATACCAGTAAAGGCTTATGAAGTGCCTGTATCTTATCTCCATTGCTGATGAGAACCACTTACTAGAATCAGATGGGCACAAATGATCACAAGAATTTTAGATCAGAAATAGGAGTGAAATGGAGAATGAAAGCATGAAGGCTTGGAGCTCATCACTTTCCTCAAACACATTCTTGACAGTAGAGTAGAAAACCAGCCATAATAATACTTACGTCATAGCTTGATAAATATATTCAATTCCATAGCGCATTGCAAATTCATCTACAATTTCTTGTGCAGCATCATCAAAGTACACTTTCCAGGCTTCATCACCTCTCACTTCAGGGATTTTTACAACACCATTAGATTTAACTTCCGTCAAGTAATGGAAAAGATTCTAAATGTAAGACATTTCAGATAGGATTTTTTGGCTTTTAAATGGCATTCTGAAAGTATACCTTATACAACAGTCGTCAATATGTTCATTGTTAGGTGTTTGGGCTTTTAATTCTTTTTCTCAACAATGGTACTTGCTAGTTATTTGGTAAATAAAACATCATAAGACTCTAACCATGTGGGGTTTTTTTTTTTTTTTTTGGTCACAGAACTCTGGTAGTGCAGGCTTGTGATTCAGCACATTGATCTATCTCGATATAAGGTCATATCTGCTAGCTGGCACAGAGACTGATACACAACATTGGGCAGAAACTTCCTCTTTTATGTCATATACCTTTGCTAATGAATAAATCATGATGTTATAATTATCACTATGGAGTATTTCACCTTTAATTGAATCTGTGACTAATAAATTTCAAATTCATTATTTAAGAACTGTAAGTTACAGAAAACATTTGAGAAATACTGCAGAAGCCTCTCAAATGATGAAAGCCATGTAATAAGATTCAGTAGCCTTACATCCAAAGTTAGTATTTACTTTTTAATTCATGTCATAGGATGCTTCTCTGATTACTTATATTCACGTTACTTATCTACAAACTGACCAGCAGTTTTCATTTCCAATTTTCAATGACTAAAAAAAAACCTCAAAACTTTGAATTAATTGGTTTTGTTAATTAACTATCTTCCCTTTCAGGAAGTACTTGTCTTTTTCGAATACAACTTCATGTGGATTACTGTTTGAGGGAAGAGATATCAAATACAAAGAAAATCTTTTAAAAGACACACTGGTTTGGCAGTGACGGTTTTTTTTTCATTGTTGACAAAAGCAATCTAGGTGATAGGAGAAAAAAAAAAATTCATATTGCCTGTGCTTCTCTGTCTTTTTTTCTGCTCTCTTTAAAATACGAATTTTGAAGGAAGAAAGTCCTTTACAATCAATAGCTATATTTCTGTAACATACAGAAATAGTTTTATCTTCTTGAAGCTAGCAAGCAGTTATGGAGCATCAACGTGTTAAAATAAAAAACAATACAGAGAGAATTAAACCAAATCCACCTCTTTTTACTAGATGCTACTGGCAGGAATGATCTGCTGACATTATATTTTTAGGCCTATGAGTCTGGCCCTGATATGCCATCAGCAATACAAAGTGGGAAATCTAAAACAACCTTGTCCTGAGGTGTAGCAGCAGTTATTTATTTCAGTGGTGTAATGTTTTGTAGCTTTTTCCTCTTATCCATGCAACAACTTAACAGTAATTTCTGTAGAGTGTGCTTTAACTTCTTAAACATACCTCATGTAGACAAGTGTACTGCACATGATAGGGAGCAACTTTCTCCTCTCCTTTTATTTCAACATTGATTTTCAATCTAATGGCACCAGAAACAGCCGATTTATCTGTTCGCTTTTCTGAAGAGTAGAAAAATAATATATTAGTAAGTACCAATAATACATATATATCTAGTGAAAAGCTTTCATAAATCAATCTAGCTTAATAAGAATGTTTTTTTTAAGCCAAAGAGTCCTACTGTTGAGAAAAGTACAATTTTTTAATACCTCACATATGGTTCAGGCCAGGAAACAGAATACCAAACTATGAAGTAAAGAATAATTTTTATTTTGTCCGCCAAATGTAAATCAGGCTGCACAGCACTTTAACACATTTTCATTTTTGAAATTATTTCAATTTTATATTTGGTATCTGTTCTCATTATTATTATTTTCATTATTGACATATTCCTTCAGTTATGAAGACTTCAGAAACAACCTGAACTACTATGTCTGAGAAAATCTCAAAATGTTCTTAGCAGAACTCAATCGCACAGCTAAGCTGAATCTTAAAGAAGGAATGATATTGAAAAACTTTGTTTACACCATCTGTATCAGTTACTGACTAGTTGTGGTTGCTCATTGTGGAGGTTATTGAATTTTGCCTCCAGTTTTCCCTTTTGCAATGCCCTCTAGAAGTATGACTGAGCCAATAGGTATTAAAATTTATATTATTATTTCTATGATGTACTGAACAGTACAATTAGTAAGAATTGTTATTGCACAAATTCAATTGTTTTGAGTATTTCACTTCTCTTTTTTTCTGTACCATTTGACATACTGCAGTTGTGTCAATGTATGTGTGTATCAGAAGAAAAGAGGCCATTCTTTTTAGAATATTAGAATTATTATAAATAATTTACCAATATTTTGGCTAAGATGCTGACTGAAAATGTTTCAATCTTGATTCTGCCTTTTGCAGAGCACATAGATTTTCAATGTTATTATTGAACTGCTTCCAATCAAATTAGTCCAGCAAAAATTGTTTTAAAAATCTAATTCATGATAATTTATATCAGTGTTTATATCAGTTGAAGTCACTGAAATTTCTTAAGGAATAAAATTCAGAACTCATAATGACTGAATTATCTTTCCTTTTTAAAAAAATCTCATTATAAATAGGAAATAAAGTAATTTTATTTTCACTATTCAATGTCAATAAGACATCAAATAGCTCACTGACACATCTATACAGGGTAATGAAACACTGGACAGGAAATTGACTGTTGATTAGGAAACAAATTCTGTACAAGACATTAACTTTAAAAGGGCCACTACAGAACATTTAGTGCACTCAAAGAGATTTTTAGAATTAAAAAACAGTTGTATGATCAGATTTAGATAAAGTAAATATATTCTGAGACACACTTTCATTGATTTATTTCTGGTTAAAAGAATGATACTTCTTAAGACCTGTCTAGACAAGAAAGTGCAGTCATTAAGGACAACAAAGAGCATTTTGAGCTTTAGTAGGCTGTCTTCAGTTTATGACTCTGCATGTAAACTTTGACATGTACAGAAAACTCAAATGAGCAAGTTTTATGAGGAATCACAGGTGTGAACATATTGACTAGCAAAGATGATTATGTACCAGAATGGTACATAAAAAATGTTTCAAATACTGAATAAAACGAATAACAAGTAAATTACTTTCTAGATCTTTCTATGTATCCTCATCAATGTATTTCCCCCAGAATGTTATTGTGAAAGGACAAGTTTGAAATGTTGGGATGTCTTCTTTTAAATTTTGCATTACAATTAAATATTTTTCTTTTATATTGTTTGTTCTGTAATTATCATAACTCTGGATCAAAACCAAGAACATATCTTTCATTTTTGAGCCAACCTGTAACATTTAATATTTGAAAAGTTGTATATTGGTAACAAAGCTATATATGCTGAAGCCCCAAATCTACAAATGCTGAGATTCTACTTTGCTTTATTAAAAAATCAGTAAGTCATACCTAAATTATACCATACATCCATTTCTCCACTCAATGTTCTTACTTCAATAATTGTTTGTCCAAGGAAATCATCTGATTCTTTTTTGAAATGTTGTTTTACTCTAGATTTGATGTCATCATCTTCATCCCATACTCTCACTTTTATTCTATCTGTAGAGTTATGGCATTCACTGTAAAAATAATAATACAAAATGTGAGTTATACATAAGCTACATACATTTGTACTGTTGAGTCATTGTCCTTGATTTCTGTACAATTGCTGAGCTGCACAAAGTGACAGAATACAACCTGCAACATTCAGTGGAATAAAAGGCCATACTACATTTCCAAGGACAAAATTACTATATATAGGAGAAAGTAAAGAGATTAACTTGATTGAATTATATATATATAGAGACCATATTTAGGAATGTAATGAAACTCTCGTGAAGAGTGTGAATTAATTTACAATGTGAACTTCTCAATGCTATTCTTTGTTTAAAAAATATATTAGGAAAAGTACAGTTATATCAGGTTTATTTAATTAGGAATGCTATGTAGTACATACATGGTCCACAAAATTAATAGCCCAGAATTTTAGATTAAAAAAGTGGGAAAATCTTAAAGCATATTTCCGGTACTTGACAGGTAGTTTTCTTAAAAAAAAAAACCCAACAAATAGGCAAAAACAGTACAGCAAGACAGGCAATCAGAAAAACCTGGAGAAATAAGTAGCTGCTTTCTTTAAAAGATATATTACTTTTCTCCAAGACCTCCATTCCCTGGTAAGGAGTAGGAACAGACTGCCATATACCAGAAAATTCCTTGCAAACTTAAGAAGTTTAATAAACCCTCCTGAGTTGAGTATATTTGAGAAACTATACTTTGTAGAGAACGAAGTGGGTTCACTTGCAACCTGCAGAGTTCCCAGTAGTTAAAAAGTTTTATTCCAAGCTCTATCCTGCATAGATTTGCACAGAAATGAAGTTTTTTTCCTATAAGCCACAATGAGAATTATTAACTATTTGCCACTGTTGGCTTTTGATGACTTCATTGGAATATAGTGCCATTGACTGCAAAGTCTGTGGGAGTGGAAAACAGAAGATATTTAATAGCTAGTACAGACCTAGCATCAGTTATAGCCATGTCATACTCATGCATCCATACTAATAGTGGGGTTTTTTTGTATTCATTTAGTTATATTATAAAATGTATTTTAAATATTAAAAGTCTTTGGTTATTTTAAATACAGCTTGAAAGTGCAGCAGCAAATTTTCATCTTCAGCAAGGTCTTAGTTTGACATTAGATTAAGAATTCTTGAATTCCATTCCAAGAACTATCAGTGCTCAGTGATCTGTCTCAGTGTTTCCAGCATTAAAATAGTAATACTATAACTTATCTCTCAACTGGCATCCCTCATGGGTGTTCTAAGAATTAATTAGTGGTGGTAATGGGCTTTGGAAGTGTAAAGTGCTTTAAATGGTATTATTACTGTCAAGGCCAATCAGTCTCTAAAAATGGCATGCACAGCTTTTACTCTGACTCATTGTGATATCTATCATTCAGTATCACAGGAATGCTTGTGTCTGTATCCCAAATTTTAATGCTGTAGATATCTTTGGTAATTAAAAAACACATTTTCTATGATTAGCTAATGAAATCTAGTTTCCTTTTGTCTTGTGTCTAGCTTCCGTGACATCTAACTAACTGCAATCACCTATTGAATCTCCTCCCATAACCTGGCTTTACATAAATTACCCCTTTATATGGTTTTCCTGGTGTCTATTATTGGAGTGAGCTCATACTGAGAACACTGTTAGCATCTCTCCTCTGTCTGACCATGTATTTTCATAGAACATGATGGACATAGTATTATGCAATCTGTGAAATTTCTGTCACTGACCACAACATTCAAAAGCTATTGGCAAGGCCATATAAAATATAGGAAGAGAAGATCAAATGAACATATTTGCCTTAACAAACCAGCCTAAGCCCAGAAAACATTGAGTTTTCCTAAAATGTAGTCTTGAATTATTGCTTAACATTGCTAGAGTCCTGAATTGCATTTAAGTTATGCACCTAATACATGTATTAATCAGATGAAGTCTACAGTGGCATAGGGAGATGCATTGCTGATAAGGCCTTTATGTGATCACCATATCTGTACTATTAGTAGAAATCTTGTTTCTGATTTGCTTCTCGGGGAGATGCTGCATATAAAGCAATTAAATAGTGCTTGAGTGTAAATACCATATTTTTATTCTACTGAGATGGTACAAATTTCCCTCTGTTGTACACTTAGCTGATTAAGGAATACTGCACTTTCCCCTGATAAGCTCATTTATCTCTCCTACATCCTTTTCTCCTTTAATCTTATGTTAGCAAAACACAGAAAGACTTAACAAAACCCCTGACTCACATGCTCATCTTTGTGTCTAAACCCTTAACACTGAGTCCCTCTGCTATTTGTTCATAGTGTTCATGTGTAAGGCTCAAAAACTACCATAGATTTGGCATGAATGGAATCACTGTTAAAGTTACTGACCTGTCTGTATGCTTCTGCTTACCTGCTGAGTCTCTCCAAAACAGCAGTATATAATGAGATGCACATTCTGTTTTAGTCAGTTGGTAACACCTATGAGAAGCTCTGTGGCTTTGCGTAAGGCATTGGTTGGGAATCTTACTTCTGCTTACACTGTGCAGGATAATCAGACAACATATGTGATTTTCAGTTTTCCTCTTCTACCTTCTCTGTTTTATACTCAATATAAAAGTGTTCACTAAAGTGTGATAAAGGAAGGCGAAAAGCGAATTACTCTTTAGCACACAAAGAATGAAAATACTGATACTCTGAAAACTGAAAACACTGCAGCATATTCAGAGATGCTAGATGGAAGGAATAGTTTTAATAATCTGTCAAAAAACTGAGGAAGGTAGTGATCAATGGCACAGAATCGAGTTGGAGGCCTGTGGCCAGTGGAGTTCCTCAGGGATTAGTTCTGAGGCCAGTCTTGTTCAACATTTTCATCAATGACCTGGATGAGGGGACAGAGTGTACCCTCAACAAGTTCACTGATGACACCAAACTGGGAGGACTGGCTGATTCCTCAGAAGGCTGTGCTGCCATTCAGTGGGATCTCGACCACCTTGAGATGTGGGCAGAGAGGAACCTCATGAGGTTCAACAAGGACAAGCGCAGAGTTCTGCATCTTGGAAGGAACAACCCCAGGCTTCAGTGCAGGCTGGGAGTCAAAATGCTGAAGAGAAGCTCTGCAGAGAGAGACTTGGGAGTCCTGATTGATAATAAGCTAAATATGTGTCAGCAATGTGCCCTTGTGTCTAAGAAGGGCAGTGGCATCCTGGGATGCATCTTTACTATAGTATCCCAATACCAGGCGTGCTGGTATAATCTAATTGTATACTTCAAATAAGAGATCTGCATCCAGTGTTAAAATAGCAACTAATTGACACTGTGCTACTTTCAGTAAAGAAATAAATGCAAAAGAAGAAAGAAGCTGGTAAAAAAGGTATGGAGACTAATTTCTCACTCTGTCAAAATGGAATACACTTATAATAGCATTCTTTCCTTGTAATCTGCAGTAAATCCTTGAAATCCACTAACAAATTTGCATCCTCTGAATAGTTAGTTCTAGATGGATTGATTGTTTTTTTATCCCATATTTTAATGTTATTTCTAAAACTTAAAATAACTTGGTTTTCCAATAGAATATACTATTTTTGGTGAAATTCTGTAAGCAATCAGCAGACAAATTAGGCTATATCTGAGATCTACAAAACATACTTGACTGACAAGCCTTTCCAACAGTTTGCCTGCTCACTTCCAGTTTTTGCACATTTTGTAGCTCACATTTCTTTTTCAAAACCAACTTTTAACCAATCATTTCACAAAAGAATAATCTAAAAATCAAACATATACTGCTTTATAATCTGAGCTCCAAAGAAATGGGGAAAAGTCTTTCCTGTCATAATAAGATAGAGACATTTGTTTTTAATTGGTATAATTACTTTAACGTGAGGGGGATGGAGCACTGGAACAAGCTGCCCAGGGGGGTTGTGGAGTCTACTTCTCTGAAAGTCTTCAAAACCTACCTGGACACATTCCTGTGTGATCTGATCTACATGGACCTACTTTAGCAGGGAGTTGGACTAGATGACTTCTAAAGGTCCCTTCCAACCCCTACCATTCTATGATTCTATGATTCCAGGTGGTCCCCAAGCACTCAGCAAACTTGTTTGAGGAGGCAGCTAATGGCAGAACAGCTTTGAAGAACTTGTAATGAGAAACTGTTCAGTTCCACAGACAATGACCAGGTTATTTTTTAAAAATATCCTTAAAAGTGACAGAGCAAAGAAATATAGAAAAAGGAAGACTTATACTAGTCTTTCTCCAATTTTACAGCTGAGATAATGTTCCACAGACGGATTACTTCTCACTCACAGTGCTCATTTCTCCTTTTTGAAATGTCATTAGCCTCTTTTTAATTCTGAACACTAGCATACAGCTTTATTTCCAACACTGGTTATATATATGTTAAAAAAAAAAAAAAAAGAACAAAGTGCAAGAGTTTCTTCTATACAAGAAAGTATCTTCTGTAAATATTCTCTGCTCTCCAATGAGGAGACCCAAATAATATTCACCTACATAACTTTTCAGGAATGTCAAATATAGAGCCAACATGACGTGTCAAAGTTCCAGAGAAGTCACTCTGGTTGTTGATGGACAAACTTGGAGTCCTCTTAATTTTTTTTTTCAACAGGCTACTACAGCTGAAAACTGCCAGCCTGCGTATGCAAGAGCACTTGCTGATTTATTTTTGGGTTCTACTGTAATTGAAGTATACAACTTTTGTTTTTTGCCTTCTTTTTTTTCATTTTTTTTTTCTCTGATAGCTTTTACTTCTGTTTAGCCTGTTACAACAGCACTTGAATTCTTTTTAGACCTATACATACTAAGATATACGAAAAAAACATGATAATTATCACACTTCATGATACTAATGATAGATACGCTTGCTGTATTCATTACTTCAGAGGGATATTGCTTTAAGTGTAGACTGTTAGACATACCTTAAATGTATTCCACAAACTAAAAGAGTAGATTTTGGAAGACAATATTTTACTCTATATTTATTCGGTGAGTCAACTTTGACTCACTTGGAAAACAGATAAAAATCAAAGTGCTGCCTGGCTGCAAGCACTGTGTGAAAAAGTATGTCAAAACATAGCAAAGATTAAGAAAACAAACACAGTAAATGACAGATCATTTCTCTTTTTTTTGTAAGCCTCTTTACAAATAAGTGTAAGGAATAAATTTTGTATAGCAAATAATGCACATAAAATAATTTAAGAGTTGAACCTTGCTAAATTCTTGCTCAATATTATTCCCTTACACTAAAGTATCTTGGATGCCGTATGGTTTAGTGGGTGAATGGAAGGTGATAACAGAGATTTGATCTGAAAACATTGAAGAAAAAACACACAAATTCATGGCAGACAGTACTAGAATGAAGTTCTGAAAGCCATTTATTACCCTCAACTATTATTGCCATTATGCAAGCCAGAACTAGATACAACCATGGTATAGCTATGAGAAGTCTGTCCACTCTGTTCTTAATGTATTGAGAGATAGTTTCATAGTCTCTCAGGAAAAGTATCTATTGCACTACTTCAGAAGTAATTTGCCAACAATGGAGCTGGTGAAGTCTAAGTTAAGTCTCTCTAAATGGAATTCCTACCTATTACTTCTTGTTCTACTACAACAGTAAGCATGGATAAAGAAATATTATTTTTACCCACTATTATCTGCTAAAACATACATTAGTAAGAATTCTCAGTAATATTCTATTTTTTTTTAACAAACAGGTGGTTTGTTTTGTTTTGGTTTGGTTTTTTTTTTTTTGTGAGGAATTGTAAACCTTGTCCCTATTGGG
>WBNH01004186.1:0-125171 GCA_013401255.1 Urocolius indicus | reverse complement strand
ATGGAGCTGGTGAAGTCTAAGTTAAGTCTCTCTAAATGGAATTCCTACCTATTACTTCTTGTTCTACTACAACAGTAAGCATGGATAAAGAAATATTATTTTTACCCACTATTATCTGCTAAAACATACATTAGTAAGAATTCTCAGTAATATTCTATTTTTTTTTAACAAACAGGTGGTTTGTTTTGTTTTGGTTTGGTTTTTTTTTTCTGTGAGCAATTGTAAACCTTCTCCCTATAGGATTTTATATCTGCATTGATATTGTTAGTATATCACCAGAAAGCTATAAAGAATGTCAGGAATTATATAAATTCTAACAGTTTAGTGATGACCATTATGTTGTCCAGATGGTAATCACAGTCCTCAAAAAAAGTCTTCTTATCGGTCTAATTTACATCAATTACATCAAACGCATTCATGCACTGAAAGGAGTAATAGATTTCTAATGAAGCTATTTATCACAGGCATATGGTGGCCTAGCGACATCCAAAATAGAAAGAATAAGTAATATAAAATAATCATTGGCTATATGAAAGATTTCTGTATTACACAACAGTATCTGAGGTGTTAATGAGTGGTCAGAGGAAACATGATATCTGCAAAGTCTGCAAGGCAATTTGGAGACGTGTGCTTGCTAGACAATACTGTCAGAAAAAGCAGATTTCCATATTTCAGCAATCAGCTGTTGCAAATAGTCACATAAAGAGTGAGAACTGAGAGTGTTATTGTAGTGTGTGGATCTAAAAGCCTGTACAAGGCTGAAAGCTCTATTTCTTCCTTGCAACTAAAAAATAAAAATGCAGTCCCTTTGCCATATCAAATGCCACACTCAATCAGAAGAGGGAAAGTCTTCTTATCTGGTATTCAAAAAGAATTTCCTATATTTTTAATGTTTTATTGGAAAAAGTCCCAAACTGCCATGTGATTTCTCTTTTAATAATGCCAATAGAAGGTATAAAATTCCCTATCACCTATATTACATTCATTAAAGAAGTATCTGCTGACTGATTTATTTTTCTATCTTGTGCAGAAAATAATATACTTTTCAAGAAAGGATGTATTCTTCCTCTGATAGACTTGCTTTTTTACTGAGGTACATGTAGCTGTAGGTAAGCTCTACTTGAGTCATGGTTTATGAGTTCCCATGTTAACCTATGCCAATATCTGATGGTCATTTAGCCAAGGCTTACATTATGTTTTGTTTGCTCTCTGCTCATATCATCATATTAGGTTTATGTGTTATTCTGCAAACTATAACACTGCCCTTACTCTATCTGCTATGACAGAGCAAATGCACAGTGGGGAGCCAATGCTTTTTTCCAAGACCTTGTTTTAGAACAGATGGGAAGATTTAAAGGAATGTTTTGGTATTATGAGTAAATATGTGATTATAATATTTTCAGATGTGTTATTTCTGCAATTTAGTATTTAGCACTTACAATGATGATCAGTATTTGATTTTAAATAAGACTATCAAAGATCACCAGTGAAATCTAATTTAAATGAAACTTACTGCATCAATGAAATAGTATATTGATCTACTTCAGATTTAATATTGTGGTTAAACATGTGTTGCTTGTTTAATATGCTGTAGAAATTCTCATACACTTTCAATTAAAATCCAATGAATTAAATAAGTCAGAGATACAACTATTTTAGAAATTAAAAGTGCTATAACAATGACTGAAAATGTATTCTGTTCAAGGTAGTTACTCAGGAGATTTATGCTATAGTAAGGTTTGGTTTTTTTAATTAATGTCATTGTTACAGCAGCAGTTGATAGAATAGTGTAAAAAAAATATATATAATATTTCTAAGTTTCCAGGGATTTTACAGTAGGCCAGTTCACATCTTTGAGAAAATACTTTTGAAACTTAATATGTAATTTGCTGAATTGCTCATCTAAATTTGACACTATCCAACTCATCCAATCGAATGCAAGGAAGTAATCTTCCACCTTTGGTGACTCACACTCATTCAATGAGGTATGACACTTCAAGCGTCAGTGGAGTAACACAAACAACCCAAAAAGAAAGCATGATATATATAGGGGAAGCCTGTGAAAAGTTTCTAAGTGTGTGTTTTCTCTGAATATATCAATTCATTTCTAGTATTGGCCTTTGAATATGTGAAAGAAATGGGCACACATTGTTTCATATAGTTGGATTTCTTAATATCTTTTCCCGACAAATATAAGTGGCATCTTTGGTCTTACTTCTTTCAAACTCACTAGTGAAAGGATAACATTCTCTACAATAGGTAGCAGATTTTAGTCCAAAAAAGAGAAGAGAAAACATGTTGTGCTACATGTCAAGAAAGTAACCTCTTGTTTTATGACATTACACTTTCTTGAAGAACATAGCTGTATTTCAAATTCTTGCACCATAACTGAAATTGTTTCCATGGTTTCTATAGCAATAATAACAAGTAATGTCTTCCTTAGAGGAAAGGAATGTAAGAAGAAACTAGCAATACTATAGTCTGAAGACAAGTATTTTACATTTTTTTTGAGTGGTTATTTTGAAATTGTCAGTTGTACAAGGTGACTAAGTAGAGATTCTGCGTCTTGATTGGGTAATCTGAAGGATTCTGAGCTGTTTAAAAATATGAAACATCATTTTATTATCAGTGATACAGAGTTTCAATAGGTTGTATCAAATTAATACTCAAGTTTTCAATAGTACTACTAGGCACAAACAACTTAGACTTTTATAACATAATATTGAGAGGTTAGACTATCATAATGTGTCTATATATATATAGATACACATTCTCAGTAAAAATGCAAATAAAACTGTTGAATTTAACAAACACTGAAATTGTATATATATTTTTATTGTTATTTCTTCTTTCAGTCAGTTATCCTACTAGTGTTTTCACACAGCTTCCATAAAATGTCTACTCATTCTATATTATAATACTGTGGTAGATGCTTTCAGAGTAGACTGGAAATTTTCTGTATAATTTAAAAAATCTATCTAAATAAATTGTTCTCTTTCACATAGAACTCTCCAAAGAAAATCTAGGTTTTATATTAACCCTTCAAAATCCCTGATTGCCGTTATCAATAGTAGATATGGCTATCCAGTAGATTCTGGAAGCCCAGAATAATCAAGCTGAGAAAAGATTAAATGTTGAAATACTTTTCTTAATGCAAAGGAATAACACTGAGGATGTTGATACTATTACTAGATTGGTCACATTCACCGTCAGGAGTGTGTTGTATCCTAAGGCAATATTTTCAGGAAAAGAACAGTGTAGTACAGTGTCTGTGAATGAAATTTACTGTATTGTAATATGTCTTTCTGAAAGAAGTTCTAGGAATATTGCCAGAACTAGAACTGGCATGAAATGATATGCAAGCCTTAGTCAATGTATTACAAACTGAAACATCTACATTGCAGATCGGGTTGTAGTTCCCTGATACGCTGACAACAAACTATACCCTATTCAGTTCAGAGGTTATGGCCAAAGAAAGGAGTCAGAAAGATTATATCAAATTTTCCACATCAGACTTCTGGATAAATGTCAGTCTTGGAAAGGATAGACATTACAAACAATCCAGCCCAGAGCCTCAAGTATACCAGTCACTATCGAATTCCCCAGTTGCACCTAAAAGCATCATACTATTGAATAAAAAAGCATTTAATTTGCATGGTCAGTATCTGGGACCTAGGAGGCATTTATAAGGTCTACATTTTTATGTAAGGTCAAGGTCTGAAAACAATTACTAAAGTTTCCTAAAAAATTAGAACAAATACCACCACCAACAGATCTCCAAAAAACATAATTATGTTGTGTGTTTACTATATGACAAAGTCACTCTCTCTATTCAGAACTTGCTTATCAAAGTGATAAATATGCATTGTCTAGACAACAAATATTTTCAAATTAAATAATTATTTCACTTGGTAGTATTGTCTAAATTTAAACAAAAAAAGCAAAAAACAACAGTATCTTCTTTACTTACAAATAGAATTTTTCATCCCATACTGGATTCAAGTTGCCAAAAATAGTCTTTGTTCTTCGCTTGGTTTTGCCAACTTGCACAGTAACATATGGGTCACTTGAGCCAGTTTTGTCCTTAGCCTGTAAGCCCTGAGCACAAAGAACTGAAACAAAAAGAGGGAAATATGCTTTAGCCCTTATAGCCTTTATTGCCAAGAAATAAGTGATACACCGACAACAGAAACAGGAAACAAAGCCCTCAGACTGAGGGCTCCTGAAATAAAGATTTCGTGACCAATTTTCCCACTGTCTATTAGTCTGGAGACAGACAAGTCATGTCTAACTACTCTTCTGCACTGTCTAAAATTTACAAATAGAGTTTAATATAGTAATAAATTTAGATTCACTACAGAGCACAAAACAAATACTTTTCTTGCCATGTATAATTCACATGCTCTACTCAAAATTCGATTTGTTCAGCATAGTAATTAATACAATGCTGTTGTATAACTTCAACTTGTATTTCAAGTAATTATCCAAAGATCCAAACTAAAATATCCAAAATAAACCCTCCAATTTTCAAAAAACTTCACCGTGGATTATGAAGCTAAACATGATGGGCATAGTTATGGCTTTGTCTTTTGTTCTTCTTATGTGAGAGATGAACCATGAGGATTTTCAGAATGCTTCCTATTCTATCACAGATAGGGTGACAATTTGAATCAATTATCATTAACTGTTTATACATTGGTAAGCTTTTCTGTGTGAGTGTATAGTTAATGTATCAATTGTGCAGCAAATATTAAGACACGCCATTTGATATTCCATCATAATTCTAAAACTGGAAATCTCAGGAGAAAGCAGAACTATCAAATAATAACATATCAAAGCCAGAAAGCTGCAGCTAAAACACTTGCCATGGCTTTAAGCATCATCAGAGCTTGATTTTACTATTTTGCACATATTATTTAAACCATTTCAGTAGTAAGATTTAGCTAACATTCTCTAATGTCAATCATTTTGGATAATGAGGCTCCCTCAGTGTGCTCAGAAAAATGATTACATAAAAACAACACCTTTTTACTCAGCAGTTTCAACTCCTGGTGCAGGTTCTGTCATATCTGCTGACTTCAGTGAAAAAAGTGAGCTTCTGTTACTTTCTACACATCTGATTCCTGGACTAACTCTTTAGATGGAACTAGAACATATATTATCTTCCTCATTCACTGTAAATCCAAAGGGAAATTTTTAGAAGGCAAGGAAGTATCCCTCTTCCATTTATGCAGGACTTTAGAAAACATCTTCCAGAATTGTCAGCTATTACACTAGCTATGAATACAAGGCAGGCTTGAATATCTTTCAGAGTTGTAATAAAGTAAGAATATAAATTAAATATTTTCCCTGAACTATCTCTTCACATCCCCAGTGCTTGGTGCCTAAGTCCAGTTTATTTTCATACTCCATTTAAATGGCTGCCATAGCTGTAAAAAATACCTCAGAAAGATATGTAGATTGAAGTGGAAGAAGTGCATCATTGGCTGCACTTAGTAAGTCATTGCACACATATTTCAATCCGATCTACCAATTACACAAAGTTTTTTATTCAAACTCAATTGGTAAATTTCTTTTATGCCCGATATAAACCACTTGTCTTGCAAACAAATTGGAAAGTGTTTTTTAAATGATGGGAGTCAGGGAAAGAATTACTGGTGTTTTGTAATTTGGGACCCAACATATACTGTTTCTGTGTAAGTACATATCTCTCAAACACCAGTATTCCTTCTCCACATTATTAATATTTAGCTACTCAAGAAGTCTAGATTCTCTTCCTATCTTTCTCTAAGATCCAACAATTTAGGTTTGCCTCTAAGTTTCTTCACTTGTGGGAAATTCTCTCATGAAGAGAGAATTTTTCATTCCCTATTAAGGGTATAGTCAGCAAACTGAAGGAAGTGTTTACTTGTATCTGTGACACTTGTGAGGTCACACTCAGATGAAATATTTGTTCTGTGTTTTGAAGATCTCAAGTAAAACTGACTGACAAACTGAGGAAAGTCAAATAAAGGGTTTGCCTGTTTGCTTAGTTAATTGGGACACATGAGATTAAAAAAGGCACAAAAGTGTAGGGCTCACATCCTGGAAAAGAGAAAGGTTAAGAGGAGATCAAGCTACAGTTCTCAACTACCAAAAAAAGCAGGTCACAGAGACAATGAACTCCTGGATGAGATTATCTAGTTGAGGATGTCCCTGCTCATTGCAGGAAGTTGGACTAGATGATCTTAAAAGGTTTTTTCCAACTCAACTATACTATGATTCTATGAAGCCAGATTCTTCCCAAAGGCACATAATGAAATAACAATACGTAACAGCTGCACACTCCAGAAGAGAAATCCCATTTGGATGTAAGAAAATAGTTTTACAATGTGAATGGTTAATAACTGAAACAGCTTATCCAGTAAACAGGTCAAGTTCCCCAGAGACGATATGGAATCTTCATCCTTGGAGAGTTTAAAATCTAGTCTGGATAAAGCCCTGTACAAGCTAATCTAACTTTGAAATTAGCCCTGCTTTTAGAAGGCGGCTTGAATATACTGCAGAAATCCCTTCCAAAATCACTTCCTAAATTATTCTATGACTCATTTATTAGGTCATGAATCTCCAGAACTCAAGTCAGTATGAGTTTTACTTCTAAAAGAGAAAAACTAAGCCATTTAGTTTTGTACCTGCACTAGTAAAGTGATGTTTATCCAGCAGATACAGAGACTGAAAGCAATCACACATTTACTGAGTAATTTGCTAAAATAATGCCATCTATCTGCTCAGGTTATCCTAGTCACTTGTTTCATAAAGAGTGGGAAAGGATACTTCTATATTGCTTGTGTTTGATCTTAAAATTGGTACATGGGAAATATACTGTAAAAATAAGTTAGGAAGATTACCTGCAGCTGTGAAACATTGGACATGAAGAACTGACTTAAGCATACCTTTTATGCAAGTTGCTGTTAAGTAATGAGAAAAATGAGTGTATTTCTTAAGTATACATAATTTTTAAAATACAACTTTTGTTTCACCAATTTTTATCCAAACTCACTATTAAAAGCTATAAATATATTCCTAAATTTTGTCTCCTTAATGCTCATAACAGGAATAATGCAAATCCTGGAGAAAGAGAAAATATTTCTTTTACTTTTCTTATTTTTCATAACATTAAAATAAAATCAAGGCTAATTTCAATGTGAAATCTAACCAGAGTATTTTAATTTTTCACATCTCTACCTTTTAGTTCTTTCATATTTTAATTTAATCTTTATTTGTATCTAACCCAATATCACATAAAGTCAGTCTGACCTCTGTAGTCAGCTGAGCTTTTATTTAGACTTTCTTTGCTGAGGTTTTAATTAAAAAACTGAAATGTCAAAGACAGAGACCTGGAGATCTTTATAAGTAACTCGGCTAATGCAGTTGGAAGCAAGTTTGAGTATGTTCTGGGTATGCAGGTTTCCCTGGCTCAGCATTGCTAAACTGGAACATATCCAGTAAAGCAACGAGAATGAATATCGAGTTCCAAACCAATGAGGTCTAGAATTGCAAGCACTGGTGTTCTTAGCATTATTCATTAAAAATGCATATATGCAATTGTGAACTTTAACTCTTGCAGTTGGTGGCAAAAGTTCAGCACGATCACAGACGATGTTGTTAGAAGGTAAACAAGACAAAACAGGACTGTTTTATCTTCCTTGCTCCAGCGGTGGTATCTAAAACAGTTTTGTCAATAGCTATAACTTAAAACTCTTTCACTTGTCACACTATAAATTCAATCATTTATAGATGCACCAAGTGTGCAATTGAACACAGTTTTCCAGCTCTGATCATAATAAATCTTATTCCTGAACCTGATGACTAGGAAAGAAAGAGTTCCTACAGCAAACAGTTCAGAAGAAAATTTACCTGTGATGGTTATTTTTGCTGACCATTTGGATGTTCCATCCAAAACACATTGTTTTGCTGCTTTTGTATATTGTATGAAATCTTCTTTGGAAATATTAAACATTTCCTGGATCACTTCAAACACCTCTGGTCTATTTTTCTCTCTAATCTTCATTCTTTCCTTCATAGCACTAATAATATTTTGTGTTTTATCTTCTGCACCATGTTTGGAACTTTTCTCAGCAGCTCCTAAAATGAGAGAAAAGGTCAATACTTTTATTAAAAAGTTGCTATCAGAGTCTCCTGACAATTCTTCGTACTGCAGTACTTAAAGGAGATATGTGTTTAATTTGGATAGTATCAAGTCTCTTGTATTTATTCTTTGCAATCTGAAATGATAAATTGATTTAGTTTAACATAACAAGTTAATATCTAACTTCAGTCAGGTATGTATTATACCTAGAAATGTTTATTGAATCAGTGCTATTAAGTGCTGTAAAAACATCTGAGCATATGAGTTACTTTTTTTACATAATTAGGCATAATTATTGTCCCTAAAGGTGTGTAGAAGTTCTGTCTGCTCTGCCCTTTTCCCCTCTATTACTAGCTAAACTTCAATAATGCATGTGTGAATAACTCTTGAAATAATTACTTTTTCTTTTCTTTAAATCAGCATGATATAACAATATTTTAATTCCCTTCTCTCTCTCCTTTTGCAGTAGGATGCTACAAGAAACCATACTTGGTTCATTAGAAACTCCCTGCATGTTGTATCCCCCTAGTCAATTAATAGAATCGATTTTTAAACCATAATACATAATAATTAATTAATACATAAATACATTTAACAAAGTGTTCAAAATCTATGTAATGTGAATTACATAGAATGTAATGAATACTTATTCACTGAATTTAGTATTTAGGTTAGTTTGGGACTAATCTGTCAAATGGTTCTGAAACACTAATTTGACATCTTTACTCCAAATTAGTGATGCACCCTATCCCTTCTTTAAACGTCATGTGTGAACAAGAGAAGGTTTCATAAAGCTCGATGTTAACAGTGGATTCTTTGGACTGCTATTTAAACAACTCTTTCATGCCCTGTCTCCCAAAGAGTAGGTATGACATAATATTCAACTTGCAAATGAATAGATTAAAGGGAATACTTCTCTAAAAATTCTAACTCTAGAACCATCTAGGGAATCTTTGCAAAGGAATACTGTGTCTAGCAGACTCAAAGAAATTTATGGAAAGAGTGAAATGGGGACAGAGATTCTTATAAAGTCTAGTTTTGTAAATTCATTGAACTGTGGTGTGAATCTGAATTATCCTGTTCTTAAGAGCTGCAAGCCAGGGATAGGATTCAAACACTTCAAAAAACACTAATTGAGGACTCATGGCACTGTGAAAATTGTCAGCATCATTATCACTAGCAGCAGTAAGCATTTTACCCTTCCAAAAGGTTGTGAAAACATCTTACAAATAGATATCCTCAGCTCCTGGGAGGACCAAAGTACTATTTTTCCCTTTAAATGGAAGTGAAATTAAGAGAAAACTATGTCAAGTAACTTGCTATGCAATTAGAATTCAGATATTTCAATACTGAAGAGGAATCTCCTGTACAGTATCATCAAACACTATCGTTTTTTAGATAGCTTTTTTTTTTTTTTTTTTGTTGAGGCACTCTCAGCTTGCAATAGCTAAAGAAGAAATAAACACATTATAGAGTTGGACAGGGTAATTTTGCAGCATAAACATTTTAAGATTTGTTTTCTTTACTCTTCTCATTGTGTCTGAAAGTTCTTTACCACATCAGAGGAAAAAAATGATAACATGATAAACATACGTACCTTTCTATACTAAAGTAGGAAGGCATAATGTCATAAGACTGGAAAAGTATGCAACGAGATACTAAATACCAGTGCTTCCAGATCATAAAAAGGATGAACTGTATGACTTCTTCAAGGTGTTTTCCATGGCTACTAAATCTTGAGAAATCTTGAAGATCTCTGAATGTGTTTAATTTTTTTTTTTAAATGCAGAAGAAGGAAGTTCTACTGATGAAGGATTTTCCACATAAAAAAATTAGGAATTATTAAAAAAAAAATTAAATGCTGCCATTAAACCAAATATTGGTTAAAGAATTCTCTAGTGATTTTATCATAAAAGAACTTCTCTTATTTTCTGCATTTCCTTAAAAAGTAGAGATACAACATCATAATGAAATCATAAACTGAATGGCAATAACATATTCCCATTGAAAATCTTGCTGATTTTTGAGACAGTAAAATTAAAACTAGAATATGGGTTAAAATGCAATTTCAAGTTTTACTGAAAAATTGGCATACTGTTCTATATAGACTAAATTATGGCAGCTATTTTTACATCGTCTACTGCTGTCAATCTATCAACAGCTCCTTTCATGCAGTATTGATCAGACTAATTAAGACATCATCATAACTTATGTTGTGCAGGAAGTTAATGAGCCCCTTTTACCCTAGGGACTGATAGAAACTCAGCATGACTGAAATCAATTCTGATTTCATATTGCACCTACTGGTACAAAAGGCTATCTTGTGGAAGACAAGATGTTTAGTGAAAGTACTACCAATTTCTTTTAAAAAAATCTAAATTAGAACAAGCTAGATCTTGACCTTAAAGAGCTTGAGACATTAATTCATTTCTACAGTCCGACATTAGTAATCATTACATATTAAAAAAAAAAAAAAAAATCATAGAAGCTTGGAGGCCAATGAGCCATAATGAGATGGTCAAAAGAATGACTGTGATAAAAATAACCACAGTCAACCACATGCATTTCTCTTTATGATACTGTTAACATGAGCTTTCTTAGAAATAAAGACTTAACCAATTGCACTGGTCAATTAAGTTTTTTCAATATACAATTAAATATTTTTTATATAAACAAAACTAAGTACATGAACATCATTTTCAAACTAGTACTATTCAAACCCACTGATCAACTAATGTGTTGCTAAAAAAGACAGGATGCTCAAAAACAATTGCATTCCAATGCAAAAATCAGGATCCCTTAAATGTATTAAATACTTCTTTAACTGCAGTTTGCCTTCTAGAAGCTTACTCTTTTAAGACTCGGTTGTTCAGTGTTTCACACAGAATCACAGGATGGCAGGGGTTGGAAGGGACCTCTAAAGATCCTCTAGTCCGCCCCCCCAGGAACACATCCAGGTGGGTTTTGAAAACCTCCAGAGATGGAGACTTCACAGCCTCCCTGGGCAGCCTGTGCCAGGGCTCCCTCACCTGTTTTCACCAAACTGCTCCAGACTGTTTTCACCATAGGTGACTGTCAATCCTATTTACGTTTTTGCATGCCTTCTCTTGACATTATAATTTATATATCAGTAAAATTTCTTCAAAGACAACATAATGCTTTGAATCATTTGTTACTTTTTCGGGGCTGGTGATATGTGCCAGGGAAGCTCTGAGTTTTATTTCAGATGAATGAAAAATAAGATAAAAAGGTTATTTTTACTCTGTATGTAAAGATATTTCATAGCTTCTCAGTTTTAGCCAAGATTCAACTATTACAGACATAACTACATCTCTCACGCCACCTATGTAGTTGTGGCACCCTGAAAAGCAGCTCAGCTCTTAGAAAGTTATTAGCAATTTCCTTGACTGGGGGAACAGAGGAGCAGGAAGAAGCATGGTCAGCATCTAAATATCATGTGAAGGTGTTTCACCATCCAGGGAAAGGGTTACTACTTTTGAGTGTCAGTAACAGCTCTGCCCCTCCACGGAGGCACAGCAACAGAAAAACTTGGAATCAGTTCCTGTAGTCTCACTCAGAAGGAAGTGAAATGCAACCAAACTGGAGGTCATGCAAATAGAAACACAAAAGTATTATACCTGAACTTGAACATTATTTTCTACTGTGTGCAGTGACAAGAGATTTTATCCATTTTAAGAGACCTCAGAAAGAACAACCTCTCTTAACCATTCCCTATTACAAGAAATCATAGGTTAGATGAAGATTGCAAGAAACTCATAAACCTGATATTATCAGGGACATGATCTTGGATCTGGCTTTTCTCACAATGCTTTTATAACTGTGCAGAAATAGCTGTAATAACAAATCTTTTTTAAACTGTGACTATATACACTAGCTTGTAAAGACACCTCAGGAAGATTTTATTTTTCATTCTTCAAAATTCTGCAGGAAGGAGAAGACAAAGACTTAATTGCAGTTTTCTCTGATAATGAATCAAAATCTTAACAATCAGATTGCAATATTCTTAACATTAAGAGTGATCTGATGCGAGATATCTCTTTAAAGTGAGCCATTGGTCTGTGTTGTACTTAAGAGTTTACTACAGGACAGGTGGTCTATGAGATAACAATAAATGCCCTTGCATGTCAAACTTCCAAAACAAAAAAACATCCCAATTCCCTCTAATGTAATTCACAAAGGGACTGTAGGGCATGCAGTAAACAGGTTAGGCCTAGTGGAATAGAGGTGAATTTTCACAGGTGTTTGGTGAGACAAGAACCCAACTAACAAGATCAGAAAGGTTCATCCAAGTAGAAAGGCATGGTTACAATGCTCAGAATTTTTTGATCTTTGTAGTACTTATTTCACTGTGGTTATGTCAAGACGTCATTTTTGTTTTACACAGTGAAACAATTGGGATTTTCTTAAATTAAAGATATTTCTGAAACAATGCATTAGAACATGAGATGCTGTTCTGAATCCTCAGGAAGAAAATATCCCCTTCTGATGGAGAATGTTTCAGCTATGTTTTATTTCTAGGCAATAGGATAAATCCCTATTAAAATAGGAGAAATCCCACAACACTGTATAGAACACTTGATAGTCATCTCTTTGCCACAGAACACAATTAGCATTTTCAGGGAGCACCAAATAGCCCAATTACTTCAAGAATGTGGAGAGAGTAAGTTTCAATTAGATCCACTGCAATCCATTTGGAATTATTTTGAGGCCTTCCTATAAGATGAATCCCATATTCCCTATTGAGAATATCAGAATCAATTCAGTGCCTCTCCTCCATGTTTTCTACCTCCTGTATATAAATAGTGTTAAGCAAGATGTGCATAAGGAGAGAGATGAAATTTAGGAAAATTATTGCTACTTCCTATATCAACTTAATGAGTAGCTAGATGGCAAGTGACTTGGACATATCTGTTGCCAGGAGTGCAAACTCATCATTGTAACTAATTTTCATGCCTCAAAGTGTCCAGGTCATATAAGCTAAGCGGTTCCTGGCAGAACTAGGGTGTCAAATATCTGCCTAAAACAGAAAGATCAATGGGCTGATGTGCAATGAGATATTTTTAGCTAGTCTTGTAAGGTATCTAGAATGAAATGGGACACTTATTCACTAGGAGTGAACAGGAATTGACACCATGAAAGCGTAATTTCTTTTGCCAGTGTTCAGGTAACAGAAGTTATTTGCACTTATTGAAGAAGCTACTCACAAGTATTTTTTTACTATATACACTTGGAAAACTTAACACCCAACTAACTTTTTTCCTCAATTGTGAAACTATCTCAAAAGCTTAGCTGTCAAACACAACCCAGTTTCAACCATGGTGTAGAAATAAAAGCACAGTTAAGCAGTTAGATTTAGAAATTTAACATTGATTTATGCTCCATGGGGTCTGTTGCTCTAGGAAATTGTGAGTAATTCCTGAACTATACGAATCTTGAGAATCTATCCCTTGTGACAGGTTCTCACACAGAGAACACAGTGGGAAGAAAGAAGACCTGACTGGAATATATGTGTACTTTTCCTGTATGTAGGAGGCTTGGTAAACCCTTGAGAAAATCAACAGTGAACAATGCAGAACAACTTCAGAGTTGTAAAAGTCCTTTCCATTTCAGAATTTCACAAAGTTTGTGGGTCTTGATTTTCTATTGCTCAGGATCTGTGTAGTTATAGTGTTGCAATTTAAGTATGGTTTAAATATCAGATATTTTTGGATATTATGCATAATGGCTGGAATAAATTTGGCCAATGAAAAAGTAAAGAAAAAGTTTTTTTCGCTTCAAGTCTAGTCTCAAAGGACTTCCTGATCGATATTTGTTTTTCTTACACATACATGGTTTGGTATTTTGAAGTGAACAGATTTTACTGTTTCATATTTTTATTCATTCTATAGCATACTACTTTGATCACAATAAATATTAGGGACATATTTTAGAAAACTTTGCTTTGACTTTTCTTGTGTTCTGAGTTAAATAAAACAATGAAGATTTATGTCATGAAACAAATTTCTCTGGATGTTGCCATAGACAATGGAAAGTAAATAATATACTGATGCTACCGAATATTATTTTTAACTGACCAGTAATATTTGGCAAGTTCCAAGAGCAAAGGCAAAATTAACAGTAGGTGCCAATGAGCATCAGCTTGCATTCACTGATTCCTGATGATCTGTCCCCTCATTTCAGAAAATCATAGAATCGTAGAATCATAGAATGTTAGAGGTTGGAAGGGACCTCTAGAGATCATCTAGTTCAACCTCCCTACAGAAGCAGGTTCACCTAGATCAGGTTGCATAGGAACACGTCCAGGCAGGTCTTGAAGACCTCCAAGGAAGGAGACCCCACAACCCCTCTGGGCAGTCTGTTCCACTCCTCTGTCACCCTCACAGTGACAAAGTTTTTTCTTATATTTAAGTAGAACTTTTGGTGTTCCAGCTTCATTCCATTACCCCTTGTCCTGTTGCTAGATACAATAGGAAAATGGGATGTCCCAACCTCCTGACACCCATCATTTAGATATTTGTAAATACTAATTAGATCCCTCCTCAGTCTTCTCTTTTCTAGACTAAACAGCCCCAGTTCACACGAGATCAAAAAGTGTGAAGTATTGCAAAGCTTTAACTGTCAGGAAACACTTACTCTGTAAACAGTCAGCATTTAGGAGGTCTTGGCACTTCTCATGGCATTTGACACCACATTCTGTGCATCTCATGCCTTGTCTGGCTATGCCCCAAAGTAGACCTTCACATTCATAACAGTATGTAGGAGTTGTAGCAGTCCAAACTTCAAAGTTATGGGGTGTAGTTGATGATATGGGATAGATCAAAGCCTGCAATGTCTTCTTAAAGACATGTATTTTCTGTTGGGTAAGAAAAAAAAGTAATCATAACTTTGGTTGGAGTATTGTTTAACACAAGTGAACCAGAGCTAAAGTATCTGTTACTACACTTATTTTGTTAGAAAATATCAGAATACACACAGAATTATGAACTAATTTGCATAATACTGATTTACTCTTTTTGCCTTGCACTTTGAAGGCAAAAGAATCCTGTATGAATGCTTTGATTAATCACAGAAACAACAGAGTTACATTGGAACTGAGTAAATAAGTTACGCAGAGTCCTATATATACAGTTTTATATATTGAGGAAGAAATTAAAAAAATAATTAGTATTAAGTTGATGCAATTTAAGTAATGAACACATAACATCTGCATATTTAAACACTTCCTACTAGAACTCACACTGCAAAAAATTTACTTTGACTATATAGAGTGCTATCCTTCAATATTTAGTGTCAAACAACCTGAAACTTAGCTACTTAGTGCCTTAGAAGTTGAAAGCAAAGCAGTCACTGAAGTTTTGTATAGAAAACATAGACTTATATGGCCATAATGATCTGGTTTGTTTATTCAAGGCAGGCATCCATATCTTCTAAATCAAGTTCATTTATTGAGAATAATAAAAAAATCTGCAGTCTGTAGGTAGCACTTGACATCAGAGACAAATATGGCCTTCTTTTTTGGTTAGTGCTTTGGTTTTTGTTTGTTCATTTGTTTTGTTTTGTTCTTAACTAAATGCACATATGGCTGCCAGGAATGTAGTAAAAGTTCTAGAACTACTCTCTTATAAATTAATAAATTGTTTCTTTCAGAAAAAAGAAATCATATTAAAACAGATAGCTCATTGGGAGCAGGGATGTTTCTGGAAGCATGTCTGTCCTACTATCTCTTCATTCAGCATGTGTGGATATACTGCAACACAGTTCTAATGCTGGCTGTGTAGCTGTAGAAAACTGGGAAACAACATTTTAGAATTTGTGTGGTTTGTCCACATGAGCTTTAACATCTTTGCCACAGTTCTGATAGTACAGAAAATGAGGCCAATTTGTACGGGTAAGCATTTATTAACTCTCCCCTAATTTTAGTATTCATTTGTGGTAAGTATATGCCAAAGGCAAATAACAACGTGCTCACATACTCTTGGTTTTATGTATCTTTAGTCAAACCTGTGAGATATTACACTAATAATAAATATTCCAACAAAAAGAAAATAATTGTGTGCATATCTTCATGATGTTGCACAGTCAGAATCATCCATTAAAAGAATTCTTCTACTACACAGAAACCATTACCATGTAGCCATAAATGTGATGATTCATAGATTCAAGAACTACAAGTAAGAAACCTAAACATTAAATAGCTTAGGCTACAACAGCTTTTATTGCAGTTCATAGTTACATGCTAAAAACAAGATCCATCCTATGAAGCTTGGCCAAACAGATTTGGTCAAACATTTAATGGACACTTGATCATACTGCCTCTGAGAACACTGTAGAACTGAACTAAGAAAATAAGCTAATATAGCAGGAAAGACTGAAACAAATTCTAAGTTGGTTTCTAGGGTGCTTTCTTAGTTGCTCTCCAGACTGCTATCCCATCCCAGATAATTAGCCTTCTAGTAACTGCCCTGACAGCAAGCAAATTTTGCACTGGTTTGATTTGGCAGAGGAACTGAGGAACTAAGGAACATTGCCACTTAGCAGACTTCACCTATGTGCATTTCTCCACCCTCTGCTTTCCATGTCACAGTTTACCAGCTACAAGGGTGAGAAAGAATTTATGCAGCTTGCTGAACAATTATGTTTTTCAGAAACCACCAAGTCTCTTAAGATTCCTTTGAAGATTACAGTCTCACACCTCTGAACTCAAGTAGTATCAATACAATTCCTGCCCTTTCAACCTGTTAAACATCATTGTTTTTTTCACAGTATAAATAATTTTAGAATTTTGCCACTAAAATTATCTATTTCTGAAATGGCAGTAAGTGATGAAAAGGGCCAGCTCAAAAGGACTTGAAATAAACATCTGAGGGTAAATTTCTTTCAGTCAAAACATACAATTTGTTTTGCTGCTGGACTTGATTTTCCCCCTGCCTTTAATAAAGAAAGCTAGAACTGTAAAGGAGATTCTTATTTCTCTTCCTGTCTAGAGGCTTTCATCCCTAATTCTCTTCTCTGTTTAAGTGTATCTATTATCTATTTACTGAGCTCTGGGCATGGCATTATTTACTGCTGTTAATATCCAGGAGGATTATTTAACTATCTGCTTGTCCTCCGAAGTTCTTTTATATACTTCTTAAAAGACTTTTTTTGACATCATCAGTGTTTTATTTTCACTTGCAGAACTTGCAGATCTGTCACTTTGTTCAGCAAAGCAATTCAATGAACACTCAACTGAAGGTATATGTTTAAGTGTTATGAAAGTTAATATTTTGACATTGCTTAAAATGTCTTGGGTCAGTGCCTGAGAAAGTGCAAACTTTCTGTATCATGAATATGTTATAACACAAAGATAGTCATGTTGCATGGCACAGCTCAAAGCATTTAACCTCAGGTTTTCATTTTTGGAGTAAGTGGCATTTGATTCTTAATAAAAGTCATTAGTCCAAAGAATTTCTATACTAAATCTAATCAGCCAAATAACCTGCTTCCATCAGAGTCACTAATATTCCCTCCAGAAGGAGCAGAAGAAGAGTAAAAACCAGAATAGGCTTAATCCAAGAAATGACTTGTCCAAAGGGGATTTTCCTCCTTAACTCTCATCAGTGACTGCACTTCTTCATCTGGTTTTGTTGAGGGAATCTGGAGAGTGCTTGAAAATATCTGTTCTTTTTGTTTTCAAATCTTACTGTACTCAGTTTAATGATGCCTTAGGGAATTAAGTTCTGCTGGCTACATACAAACTAAGTAGAAAAGTATTACTTTTCACCTGTTTCAAATATATTGCAAGTGGTTGTATTTGCTGTACCATGAATTTTATCCTCAGAAGAATATTCACTTCCCTTTAGTACGTATAGTTAGAGCTAGTATAAGACAGGCTTCTCATTCACCTCCTCTCTGAATTAACTTTTACATTTCATCAACTGAATTGCTATGTATCTAAATTATATTTGTTGTCTGCCTTTGAAGTTATGTTTTTATTTAATTTTTTTTTTTTTTTTTTTGAAATGTCTGTTTCTGGAAGAGAATTCTTCATATGTCATGATTCAAATGGAGGCAAAAGTGTATAATGGCATAAATATATATGTAATTTATTTTTCCTCTTCCAGTTCTCCTGAATCATAGTTCTGTGGTTTCTCCTGATTGACAGTAAGCATTGGAGAAATGTTTGCACTGAGCTGTCCATTGAGATTTTTCTTCCTGAAGAATACCAGAATCTGTAAGTGCAGTCCAAATTATTTTTTCTCATCCTGTATTTTTTTTTTGCAATATCTCCAAAACTTGCACCTTTTTTCCTCCAAAGTTCCAATCTGGTAGTTTTTGCATGAGGGGAAGCATATAAAGGAATAGGTGAACCTGTATTTATTGTAATAAAAGGTAGTAAATCTTCAAAATTGTTTGTTTGAAGACATCTATTTAGTAAGACATATGGAGTATCTTAGAATCTTTTATTGAACTTAGTAATTTTTGCAGCAGCTATAACATACATGAAAAGACTTTATTTTGTACTGTTTGCATGGCATGTTTGTTGTCTCTAACTTTCTCTCAGCCTCTTTTTTAAGATTCCACAATTCTTCATTCTATCAATCTTTGTTGTTAATTTGAGATAACAGAACAAAATGACTACTGCTCCTACTGAAAGATCGTTTCAAACACCTGCTGTTTCCTGTCTCATCAATCTATCACTGGGCACGACCAAATTGTTCCTTTATGATTACCAGAAAAGCAAAGAAAAATTCACAATAAATTAGAGAAGAGCAATGTATGTCTGTACGCTTGTGCTATAGGTTTCAGTGCCCAGAACATCTGTCAACATATCCTGCTCTTCAATTCTTCTACTACAGAGCTTAACAACAGTGCAAGGAAAATCAACATGTCAATGTAGGATATATTCTAGAAAGCTATGCTTGCAGAAAAAATTTAAGAAACACAACAGGGGGCTTTATGTCTTCAAATATGTGCTTTTGTGTAGTTCCAACATGTAAATCTGCTTCCACCACACTTGAATTATTCTTGAAGAAAATGGCACTTACTATGTTTTTGTTTGAAAATTTTTTTTTCAAAATATAAGTGAAGTCAATAATGGAAAACCATAACACACATGTTTTACTAGCTATTAGAATATGATCTTTCAAAAGATTCTCCTGGTCATTTCTTGAATGAATTAAACATTTCTTCATCTAGAATCACATGTGTTATTAGTAGAAGATGCATTTACAAAATAAAATATTGCCACCCACAAGGACAGGGAAAATACAACAATCACTGCACAGAAACCTTCTTTCAGAGTCCTGCATTGCAAATTGTACTTATAATGACAAGAAACAGGTGATGAAAAACTGCAGGTAAAGCATCATGCAGCTAGACTATTTCAAAGAAAAATTTCCGTGAAGTAAGTACTCTGCTATATAAAATTATTTTACTTAGTCTTTTATGACTGCCACAACGTGAGTCAGTAGAAGCAAATGTGGTTTACTTTCTCTGGATCAGGAAGTAAATTCTGCTGAAGATTCCTGAAAATTCCTACACAAAAATTTGAATGCTTATACAATCAGTTTTGTCCAGTTTGGAGTGTTTAAGGCTGAAATAATGTGAACATTTGTTTTCCCCCATTATCTAAAAGACATAAACCTGCCATTGAAAATACTTACCATTTCATCATTGTTTATGGAGGTCCGGATGAGCATAGCCATGGAAATACCAGATTTTCGAGCTGCAAGTGTCTGTTTAAAGAAAATGGAAAACTGTTAAAAATTATACTAGTAACTCCGGTTGCCAAATGTAATAGACAGCAAGTAGCATTTGATTATGCTACTGGATTTTGGCAAAGAGGTAGGAATTACAAAAACTTCTAGTTAATGTTTGCAACACAGAACTTTCAAGGTTTCAGTACATAATGCAAGTACACCTTCCATCATCATTACTGTTTCTTTCAGCAGTGTGTAGCTGAACTGGCATTTCTAATACAAAACTTTTAATTCAGAGGTTTACAACTAAGGTTTTTTAAATCACAGGCTGCCACTGTTTTTCCGCTTTGCCAGCCAAATTAATGTAGTACAAGGATAGCCATCCTGCCTTAATTTGGAAGCTGTCTGTGCCTGCAGCAACATGGAAAATGATTTTGCAATAGTCTTACCATTCAAGTTGTCAGTCTGGATAATTTTTTTGTAACTCACTGAGCATTTTTATACTGATTATATATACTTGTCTTAAATAAAAAGTCTTTGGGAAACCTAAAAGTAATTTTTTTCCTTAAAACTAGTATTCATTCAATACTATGAAGTGGTATATGGAGGAATACTGTGGTTCTTGGGGGGAGGAAGAAAGGCTGAACACTGTGTCAATATGTTCTCTTTTGCACAATGTTAGGAGTTCTGAAGACTCATTCTTGCCTGTAGAGACAATATTATTTGCTCTAGCGCAGTACATTCAAAGGCACTTAAAGTATTTTTAATATAAAACGAACAAGGAAATTTTATCTTCCTTACTGAAATAGTCCTGTAATTTAAAAGAGTCCTTGAGAATTAGTTGGTGACTATGTCAATCAGAAGGAAAAAGGCCTGGGAAACAAGCTCTCTGTTTTCAAAATAATATCTTAAGTCTAAATTTCTATTGATAGTTCTTTTGGACGGACAGAAATAGATAAGATTTATTCCACAGTACAAAATATTAACCATAACACTGGTATGTTACTATATTTTACCTGCTAAATTGGGCTTATGCATCTTCCCCCCATTCTAAATCATTCCAAGTAAGCCTGTATACTTGTGCTTTATCTCTGTTCTTCTGTAATCCAGCATCTTCTTTGTCATATATTGTTGTCATCATAGTTCAGCAGTGTGAGGATGATCAATTGTACCACTCACTAAATACAAGTCTGTTGTTGCCCATGTTGTGAGTATAAAGATTTTCACCTTACTGTGAACTGGGTCTCTGTAGTCCATCATCATAAAGCTATTACAGAAAAAGTCTCAATGATATTTTGCATACGACACACTTATTTTTTGAAATACATATTGGGTTGGAAGCAATTTAGACTTATATTAGCAGAGAAACTGCATCATTAATCTTTGGATGGAGAGACAATTCAAATTTCTTCCCATTTTATTAATTTAAACATTAACAAATTAAATGTTTTGATTGGTTTTGTTTTGTTTTTTAAATTTAGAGACATTAAGACTGTTCATTTTAATCTTAAATGTTCACTTTCCCCTGGGATTGTACCCATTCAATTTGCAATAAATTCCCCTTGATAATAATTAAACTTGCAGATAGACACAAAATTGTTAATCTTGTGAAACCAATTATAGGGTAAGAATTCATCCTTGGCACAGACATATTTGATTCATCACTGTCCTATTACTGTTATTATGGGATGCAAAGAATACTCCTCTTATTTTTCTTTTAAAGTCTCATCAGTCTACCAAGCCTAGGCAATTAATTTCCTATCAGTTTTCCCACTCTGTTATTAAAAAGTAATTCTGCTCTCTTCTCTGTGACCATCTTTTCCTTCTGTTTCTGTGAATATGGGAAATTCCATTGCCGTGTTAGCGAGACTGACAAAGTGATAGGAACGACTTTTTGTGACAAAATCGAATGCTAGAGAAACCACACATCAAAGTGAGAAATGGCAAGCAAAAATGCATTTGGAACATTAAGAAGAAAAGAAACAGTTCTCATAATCAATAGAGACAATTTTAAGAACACTCATCTTCTGATCCCTCCTGAAATGTAAGTTTCTTCTCAAAGTCTTGGAAAGTATCCATTTACATACACTTACCTGCAGTATGTCAGCTTTATAGTTTAGACCTCTAGTTTTCATATCCCTTATATTTAAAAAATGATTTGATCCTTTTAGGTCAAAAATAATAATCCTAGCCATTCCAGGCTATAGAGCAATGTGGACTTCTTGACAGGGCAGGAATATAAAGGGCATAATAGCATGAACCTTGAATACAAGGTAGTGAATGATACTGTGTTCTCTTCTCCAGTAATATGTCAAAGCGCATGAGCCACAAGAACTGCAGTGTCATTCTATCAGTATAAGTCAATAAACAGATACTATTTCCTGTGAGAAAAAGGAAAGTAAGGAAGCAATTTTAGCCCTGTCACATATTCCTGAGGGCCAGTTCCTCCAAGGGCTACTCCTGGAATCATGTAGATAAACTATTTGGCTTTTTGATCAGAAGTGTGTCTAAAAATCACAGTACAGTGTCCTACATAAAATAGCAAATGATATAGGAAACAGATAAAGATGCTGTTCTCAGTGAAGAGTTTGTCACGTTGGAAGGAGAGTAGAAGAAAGTGATATCTAGAAACAGTCAAGTTAAGATTTTGCAACTGCTCATAAATGCTGTGTCATGCAATAATCATTCCTCTGTTTCTACAGAAGATTTCAGGTTACTGATTATCTTTTCTTTCAGAATTTTTTGCTTTGAATCTTTAGACTGCTGTCATTGCCCATCAGAAGTAAATCTGACAAAAAATACTACTTTCCAGAGCTAAAAGCTGTAAATTACAGAACTGTTTCTTTTTGAGCAACTTCAAGTTATTTATCACTCTTGGGATCTCCACTTTATTATTTTGAAAGATAGATTTGTACTCTGTTTCTTTGAGGGAGGAAGAAAACACTTGAAAAAAAAAATATTATTGTCCAAAATTACTTACTCCATTCCCATAATTTTTCTATTTAAAAAATTGTGGTCTGATCCTGAGATTTTCAACAGAACTGTAATATTAAGTCCAGAAAATAGATTTAGAAGGGAAATGGCAGCTCAGCTTAACTACACAGTCAGTACTAGACACTACTGTAACAATTACATTTTCTGCATATTATTTTTCATAGCATAGACACAAAAGTATGCCCCATCCAACCTCTAGGATCATTCTGAATATTAAGGTTAGTCAGAAATGGAATGGAAAACAACAAAACCAAACAAGTCAATTGGCATTTCCCCACAACTGAAACAAACAAAAAAGTGTGAAATAGATGAATGTAATAATATTATTTAGTAGATTTTTTTTACAACTCACAATCACAGAAATAGTTTAATTGTTTTTATAGTTTATCTATTTAATCTATGAATATGAAAATGTTTAATCCAATTTTTCTATTAATGATTAGAGAGTTAAGCAAATGGACTGGAAATAGCAGATTTAATGTAAGATCATCCAGATATTTAGCTTTTATCTAATAATTTCTCTGACAGTGTACAAAAACTGAGAATATGGCAGTTGCAATTCATATATGTCTTCAATCTTAAAACCTTAAAATAGTTTAAACTACCATAATCGAGATCTAGCCTCTATAAATGCTTTTTTCATGGAGACACATATAGAAAGAAATGGGTAGTTGTTTTATCTTATGTGTTCCCTTCAACAGTATGAAGCAAGCAAACTGTTTTACAACAGCAGAAAGGATTCACAAATTGTTCTCATGTTCTATTAATCAGATTATAAATAATAATACATTCTTGAATTACCAAAATAATGAATTTGCCTAATTTCAGTGATTGTACGGTATAAAGTCACCTTTAAATAAAATTAAACCAGGAATTTTATAGACTTTTCATAACATTTGAAATTAATTCCATTAACAAATAAATAATAAAGCATAGTGAGGCAAAAAAATAGAGCTAACTACCTTTGTCTATGGTCAGATCACCACAGGTACTTGGCCATTGTGAGTTAAGTACTTCTCCACTATAATTATTGCCATTCCCCTCCCTGGTTGTAGTCTTACCTCAGATAAAAGATTTAACTAGTACAAAATAGAGACTATATTTGTTTAGAAGTACAAGTTACAGCAGTCACATCAGCAAGTGCTCGACTCTCTTCTTTACTAGATGCATTCTACTAGAACATTAATAATTTCCCATAATGAAACTCACGACTGCAGCAAAGAGAACTGTTTCTGTAGATGGATTTTGGTTGCTTTATCCTCTTAAAGGACTCAATTCAAAAGAAGCAGGGAAAGCAGAGAGTCTCAATAAATTAGTGAAAAAAATTTAGAGATTTAGAGGATCACTAGTAATACTGCTGTTGAAAACTGAAAACAAATGGGAGTAAAAGATATCATATTAAGAAGATGCACATCATTTTGATAACATTTGATCTAACCATTTTGGCATATATGATACAGAGGACAAGCTATTCACATAAGGCACGACTTCGTTTATGATTAAATTTTTAGTAATTTTTTTTTTTCTGTTTTCCAATAAAGGTCATCATAAAATATGCATTCATGCAATTTTTAAGAGTTATGATGAACATTTAAGAACATTTATGAGTACAAAAGCACTTACCATAGCCTGAAAAATCCAGCCAAGATAGAAAAGAAATTATAAAGAATATTAATATTTTTTCAGATTTATTGCAAAAACCTCCCTGTCAAATTGTATCTATTTCAGTGTTAAAACAGACTCCTACTACTTTCTAGCAATATCATTTCCATTTTTCTGAAACCATCGTATAAGTAAACATTAAAAAAGGTCATTTACAATGCATCAGTTCTTACAAGGACTTAAGAACTCAGTTACTGATTTCAGTGAGGTAATTTGGAATCAACCTATTACAAGCTCTGATCTCACAAGAGATTACTTAAAATCTTGCTTAATATGCACATACATTCAAAAAGATATAATCTTTCAAAGATGAAGATGATCTACACTCAGTTTGAAATAATAAGTAGCCTTTAAGTCAATAAAATTGGTTTAGGTATACGTCTGTAGAACTGAATTGAAATATAAATTACTATCTTGAATAAGTATATAGTTATAGTATACAATTAAACAACCTTTGTTAATAGCTATACTGTACGTCCATAATGATTAAATTACAGAATAAATTTCAGTTTTAGAACTCTGCAACTTTCACTTGTTAAAGATTATCCTTTGATGACTAAAGAGTAAAATAGTAATCATTACACGGTAATCACTGATAAAGTAATAAAATGAAAGTTTTATTCCACCATTCAAAATGCAAATTTTCTTGTTTGTTTTACTTTGAAAATTATTGTATTTTTTACAGTGACTATTCTACAGTGAATATTTTTTACAGTGAGCTTGAGGCTCACCACTACTAATAACTAAATAGATATTTTATTGAGTTATGAATTCTATACTTCAGGGGGAAAAAAATAGATGTGAAGGGTATTTAAAATTCTTCAGAGCAGAGAGATACTACTTAATCTTGTTTAGATTAGAAGTGCAATTAACTCTCAAAGCAACTGTTATTTTTTCACCTTTCTGAAATTTACTTGTCTAGATTGTTGTCTGCAATAACTGCTAAAATAACATACCTCATCTTGTACTAAAAGTATTCATAAATCTTTACAACATTTATACTGAATCTGGCTTGTTTTTTAAAAGGAACTTCCTTGTTCTTTCAGTGTCATAATAAATCAAGCCAATTGGTATCCCAAGCACTCAATAACAGATGCCTCCATAATTCAACACAAAAATGAGTATTTTATTATAGCATAAAATGCACATTATTGATTCTACAAATAATATCTAAATATTCAATTCACACTTATCTAGTACATACCACATCACTATCTTCTACTGGCCTCAATCTATTCTCTCAGGGTACTTTTCTTCCATGAAGAATTGTTGACAAACTATCATTCATGTGAACAATAGTGATCACAGGTAAGATCTAGACAACTGACAAATAAATCAACAGTTTCATGGCATCAGTACTTGCTTACCACATCTCGAACAATGGGAAAAGATTTCTTTCTACGCAGGTCTGGCATGCTATCAATTCCATATAGCCCACGGCCAGCACTGTAGAAGATGAAAAGGCAAAAAAAAAGAAAGTTAAAATCTGGGGCTTACAAGTTTGCATCCTAAAGAACTACTTAAAAAAAAAATCTGTATTTACAGTTAAAATCAAAGTTAGCAGCTATCAGCTAAGGAAGGTAAGCATTCTAATTATTTTGAAAAATTAATGAGTGTTTGTGTGGCTAACTTTTTTCCCCTAGCATTCACCCAAAGTGAAGAGTACCTGAAAAGTTACTTAATAACCCCTAAAAATTTTTACTATGGATTTAGAAGTTATAGCAGTAGCTTTTCATCAAAATAACTTGCATATATGATAGTTTAGTTGGAGCCCAGCATTGTACAGGAAATCATTCTTATCATAAATTTGATACAAAGAAGGCACATTGCTGGTTCACGGTTAGTTTATTGTCAACTAGGTCTTCAGGTCTCTCTTTCTGCAGAGCTGCTGCTCTCCAGTGGGTCAGCCTGTACTAGTGCATGGAGTTGTTCCTCCCCATGTGAAGGACTCTGCACTTGCCCTTGTTGAACCTCATGAGGTTCCTTTGTGCCCCGCTCTCAAGCCAGTTGAGATCCTGCTGAATGGCAGCACAGCCTTCTGATGAATCAGCCAGTCCTCCCAGTTTGGTGTCATCAGCCAACTAGCTGGGGGTACACTCTGTCCACTCATCCAGGTCACTGATGAACGTATGAATAAGACTGGTGCTGAACCGACTCCTGTGAAACCTCACTGGCTACAGGCCTCCAACTTGATCAACTCCGTTGATCACCACCCTCTGGGCTCTGTCATTCAGCCAGTTCTTGATCAGGGTAGATAACATAGGTATTACTCTCTTGAATTTTTTCAATGGTGGATTTTCGAGAGTGCCATATACCTTGTCAGATATAAGTCAGATATTTTTTCATTCTCAGAGAAACTGGCATACCATGTTTTTCAAGATCCAATATTTTCCTCTCCATGCTCTTTCTGCTTGGCACTGTCTCAAATATATTTTTCCACTGTTTTTGTATTTCTATCCAAGTATAAAAAAAATACATGTGTCATCTGAAAACCCTCATTTTATTTATACACTTCACAGCTATAGGGTGAAAAGAGATTTAACTGAAATTACTGACAGATTTTTCACTTCCTTCTGAAGGGTCAGTACTTTGTCCAAAATACTCCTCTGCTTAGTTGAGGATTACAACTCCTTATTCTAGTGGTGCTGTCAAGTTCTGTATTTATTTAAGCCAAGACTCTGGCTGGTGATTCTTACTGGATATAGATGTAACAGTTCCATAGCTGCAGCTAAATCTAAAAGAAATTATGAATCAGAAACCTCAAGCTGTCATGATTTACAACCTGGTGTATTGATGTAACCTGTAACCAATGTTGTGTTATGCTAATCTGCCAGACTGTAGGCAGTTCATGGACAGACGTATCCCTCTGTGCTGCTACCTCCACTGTTAATATCTGTACCACTGGGGTTTGTTTGCTTGACTTTTGGTTGGTTTAGTGGTGTTGGATTGGTTTTTTTGTGTGTAATTTTTAAAACAAAGCCTACAGTAATTTTTATCTCTCATTTGATGTAAAATGGGGTTCTATTTTGTCCTGTTACAATTCCACAGGCTTTTGGAAGAAACAGACACAGCAATAGACTGATAGTATTTATTTCCACGCTTTACAGATGTGGAGCAGCAAATAATACTCTTGGAGTATGCTTGATAGGGTACTGGAAAAATTCAGCTTGACTGAAGCTTAATTGAACTAAAATTCAGTGGAAAGGAAAGGTAAAAGGGTAAAATAGAATCTATATTGTTGAAAGTATTTGTTCCCCTTCTGTTCAATACTTTCCATACTTCGATGTTTTAGTGAAACTTTATCCTTGTCAATATCATTTCTACTGTTGGGTCCAGGTTCTGATCTGCAGAGAAATGAGGCATTTTCTTGCCTAAGTCCTGTCTCTAAGATATAAGAGACACAAATGCAGTTATACCACAGAAGAGTGATGAAATGAATATAGCAAGTCTGGGCTATCAGACTACTTAATGGGCATCTCTCCAAGACAGATGAATTGCAAAAGGAATTTGAAAAGCAATACTTAAGGTCACAAAGCACTTTTACATAGCAGGAGACAAATCCCTGAAACAGAATGAAAAAATAAAAGACTACAAAGTGGAAACAAACATTTTTTGGAAAACCAATAGGTATTGTGTCAGGGATAACACTAATATCTGTTCTTTGGATGCAAGAGATCAATTGGCATCAAGGGAACTGTTAACTTTTAAAGCTAATACTAGAAATAATGAGCCAGAAAATACTTCTGTACACATCAGTCCTGCAGATTGTGTCACTGTGATGAAGTAGTCATTACAACTGTGGAATATTAAAACTCAAAAGTAAGCTAGATAACATCTAACATTTAGAGATGCTGATACACAGATAAATCCCACAGAGGGAACAAAACACATTTCTCGTGTCTTATAATAAACAAAGACACTCCAAACACTGTTTCTCAAATGAATTTTAAAAGAATAAATGTAGTGTTCAGGATCATCTATACATTCATTTGATTTAGCTGCAAAGACCTTGGATAAACATCTCCTGATATTACACTGATAAACACAAAATTCAGTCCACAAATGGAGTTAAGTTTAAAAACTGTGAAGTCGAGAATCTTCTCCACAATTTCAAATAGGACAGAGATCAAGCTCTAAAATCCCCATACTTAGCTTTCCCAACTGAAAGCTTATTACTCTAGAGTGTTATCAAGTCAGGACTCACCCTCTAGGGAACTGATTTTTTTATCTATTTGTAGCCAGACTGGGAGACAGTAAATGTATTAGTTCAAAATGTTATCCAAAACCTGACAGGCTATGGAGGAGAGAAACCCATAAATGTACTTTTAATGCAAGGAGAATGTAATTCTGGTGCACTTTTTCAGAAAAATGGATTTACCTTATGCTGACTTTTGGTGTCACATTTTAAGATATTTTGAAGCATCTGTGCATACTTTAGTTATAAAGAAAAATTCTTCATATAGGTTTCCAAATATTTGGGCTGCCAAAAAGATGCCTAAGAAAATTAAAATGTCACATTTACAGCTTTAAAATATTACAATAAATCATTTCCACTTAGTCATAGCAGCAAAAATAATACTCTATTTAGTCTGATGCTAGTAGTGTTCATCAGTCCTACACTGTTCGTTCGAGTTAAATTGTGCTTTCTTTTCTATTACAGGCAAACATAGGACTTGAAAGCTGCAATCAAACCACTAAAAATTAACTCTGATGAAATCAGTAATATCTTCCAGTAAAAGCAGACTTTTTTTCTAGCCTAGCAATTTAGTGTAGCAATGCAGATGCAACTCCCAATAGTAAAATGCAAGAAATTCTGTTGCATAAAGTAGATGAAAGATGACCTAATATTTATGCATATATTATATACACATGTACCTTTTTTTTTTGTACATGAGGACTTGATCAACTATGTTTTCCTTTCTGTCTGTATGAGCAGATGGTTCCTCTACTAAAGTATTCAAAACCCTGTTTGGAAATGATGATTCCTGTTGTGGTCCTCTTTGTTGTATACTTTATAGATTTAACTGTTGAAAAACTTCTAGTCTGTTTCCTCCTGATTCAGTCAGGATTTGTGTCACTGTACATATTCACTAGTAGTTTTCAGAAAATTTCAGTTTCATTTATAGTAACATTAAAAATATTTAACAGTTGTAATTTTATGAAAGACATCAGTCTCATATCTCTGTCTATGTTTTGATAAAAATTAATAGTTGCAAATATGTTTTTGTTTATATAATTACAAATTAACATCTCACTGTTTAATATAAACAGGTTTTGTTTTTTCCATTCTGAGGCACAAAAAATTTGGAAATATCTGTGTGAGTTAATGTTCAGATGAAAATAATGATGAAAATGAAGATGTGAGGTTGCAGTGGTTTGCTTTTTATATCACTCTGTATTAAATACACATTTTAGGTTATTGGGATATTATATTTTCTTAAATTCTTAGGGTTATGTAATATTTCAGATTAGATGAGTGTTTTATACATAATTAAATTTATGTAGTTAAATGTGAAAATCCAGGCAGCTTTATTAATTTTTAGTGCTGGTCTGATCTCACAAAAATGGAGATGAATTTTTTGAAGACCAAATGAAGAAGTGAGGAAGGGAAGAAGAAATGTATCATTGCTGCATGTTATAATCATAAAACATAGCCAGTGGCATTTGCAAAATTGTAAAAATGGAACCATGAAAGTTAATGAACATAATTATGAAACAGCCACACTGTCTGAAGACCCACAAATCCACACCTGAGTAGCAATACATAATTTTTGCGGAAGTGGAAAACCTGAATTAGATATCTAAAAGTGTGTATGAATACTGGGAGAAAATACCAGCATAATAGAAGTAATCATAGGACTGGATTTACAGCTTTTCCTGGTTCCCAGTATATTACAATGCCACCAAAGAAATATCTAGCACTTTCTCTGGAAATGAAATTTGGATTAAACATATTGTAAAATGAGCTAAAAATACTATATTAAAAAATGAAGAAAAAATGAGCCACAAGAAGAAAAGCTATTATCCTGGTCAATTCAAGAAGCTGTCATTATATTAGAGGACTATATCCACTCAAATTTTGACAGGTTGTGTGCTCAAATGAGCATGCATATTACAGTAATGACAATTTTGAAATTATGAATTAATCACATATTAAGATATATCGGTAGATGCTCAGATTCTGGTTGAGGCAGCAAAACAGACTTTGTGACTACAGCTTTGAGCTTCACTCTGTCTTCTGACACACATCTATTGAATGCTTCATCCTCAAGTGTAAGCCAAAGTAGACCAACAGATATTCTAAATTGTGCTAACACGCCTCTGGGGCCATCTCAGCTTTTTGGATAAAATAAACTTGCTTGTAAAGAAGTTCTGACCTCATTTCTTTTTCCCATCATGCTTCTTGTCACATTACAGGGAGCTGATGCTAGCCAACTAAAATTACTTTATGCTTGCCTCAGGCAGTGTGGCCTCAAAGCACTACCATTTCATCTTATAAACTTTTTTTTTTTTAATATTTTGCAAAAACAAAGCAACCCACCAAGACATAAAACCTTCCAAAACACAAAATCTATTTCCTAAGGCCCAAACTAAAAAAAGTTACTAAACCTCAAGCATCAGCAAAACAGCATTAAAACTACTTTTGATTATATTCTTGACCCTTACACAAGAGCCCATCAATGGTAACACTCATGAAGACAGAGTCCTCACAATGCTGCAAAAAATTTTGAGAAGTAAAATCTGGTCTCCATATTTACAAGAAAGTGAAAAATCTGAATATTCTTTTCAAAATTAACACTCCTTTACCAGAAATGTTGTAATACCATAAAACCCATTTTGAATTCCCTTTTACTGTCCTTCAAGTCTGTGAAAATTATTTCCTTAGCATCAACGTGGCCATAATGAAAAGAGACTAACAAGGGAAAGAATTTATTAGGTGGAGACAGGAAGCTCTACAAGACAAATTCATTTGCAAAACCAGTATAAGGACCTTCCTAGAACCAGATGAGGTTATAACATCCTGCACTTTTACTTTCAACAATATGCATCTCTGTGGTTTTCATTATGATAGGATCGTGGTACCTCTAATCAAAATGAGAATATAAACCTTCCCAAGCAGAAAGAGATTAAAACCAATACTGAAACGTTAGTGACATCTTAATGCAGGTAATGATACTATCTTACAAAAAAAAAATCCCCAAAGTAAACCACAAATGCCTAATTTATCTAATTTCTCTAAATCCAGATATTTATGTAGCTGTGAACTTTCTGCATGCTGTATCATCATGGCCAAACAACTTTACAACATTTGCACTTCTGAATAATTACTGATTTCTGCAGATGTGACATCATATGGATTTAGAAATACATCCAAAGGAATACATAGCTGTTCTCAGCCTATACATGAGTCTGGGTAACACCTGAACTAAAACTTCTTAAATGACAGTGAAGACTACTTTGGCACCAAATGTTGGTTGAGAAAGTGTTTTATAAGACAGTTAAACATAAAGCAAGGGGAGTTAAGTCAATATGAAAAGAGTAGAAAAGACTTGGAATCTGAGACACTCTGTGCTCTTTATTAGCATGGATGACTACTAGAGCATACTTCATCTGAGAGTTAAGAGTATGGATGAAACAGAAGTAGAGAAATCAGCACAACAAACAGTAGAAAAACAAGAAAATAAACTTGAAAGAGGACAGCTTTAACTGGGCTTGGTAGCAGCTAGTAAGCAGAGGTAGAGCCTTGAACATCTCTATCATATATATACACATGAATCTTGACATATGAATTTCAAACAAGGATTCTTGAAAAGGTAAGCGAGGAGCAAGCAATTCTACTAACTTGAACTTGTCTGACATACAAGGCGAGGTAAGAGTCTATTTCAAATCATTTGTGTAATTTAGATGGGTAAAGCACTTCCCTAGAGTATAGGATAGCTTATTTTAACCCTTATGAGCATTATTACTTTCCAAGCACTATCCTTACTCTTATCCGGTACATTTAGGAGATAATCTGTTTCTCCAACACCTCCTTCCAATGCACTTGCATCATTTGGTAGGAAAGGGAAATAGTCTCTTTATATATTTCCTTTATATTTTCATATAAATAGTCTTTGGTGCAGTGTTTAGATGTTTGTTTCAAGAACATAAAGAACAAGGTACACCACAACTTCCAGACATATTTACAAATCTCAGCAAAATCATGATAACATTTCTGAGATTATGAACAGCAAATCTAAAGCAATAAACTCAGAAACTCAATTTGTCAGGGCTCTGTTGCTCAGGAGCACTTCCATCAGTATTGAATAAGACTCACGTATAAGGCATTCTTGGCAAACAATGTCTCTAAAATACTTGATCAAGAAAGGAAGAAGCAACCATGCAATCCACCAGCACATTGCTAAAACATCATTTTGCTGTTTGAAATTCAGGCTCAACTATACAAGAACCCTTATCTGGACTGAAAAACTGGGAGAAACATCAAACGTGAATATCATATCAAGTTACATTGCTGATTATCTGTAGAAGCAGTTCTGAAAAGAGACAAACCCCACACCTGTAACACCTAGTCTTTATCTTGAAATATGAATTACACATTTATTTAGAATTGTTGCTGAAACAAGAGAGGTTCCATATATCAGAGATATGTTGACTGGAGAAAGTTTGAAGCCTGGTTGAGATTAGTTATTGGCTAATATTTTAATTTAAAAAAAAAGTAGGACTATATTACTATCTGAATGCACACTTTCACTTCAGTAATACTGACAGAACATATACTCTATAGAGAAATAAGATAAATGTGGAAAAATTGCCAGATATGGCCTGGCATCTAGAATGTTTCTACTAGCTCTGTTCTACAAATCTCTTCCTACTGTTTTGAGTGAGCATCCACAAGTTTAATAGTAATTCTAGGTTAGCATTCTTCAAAATCCACTTCCAATTGCCTTTTAATTATCAGAATATAATTTAATAGATGAGTTTATAAATGATAGAGGACAAAACCACAAGGCAAGATGCTTCCAGTTGCTTTCATCATAAAGGAGTACCCTTCTCTGTACAAATCTAGTGAAATGACATTAAATCCTGTTTTCTGCATTAGAACTTAAGGTATTCCTTATTACAATAGACATCTACAATCCAATGTTTTACCTGTGTGACACTGAGACTTTTGTTGTTTAATAGTCAACGTTCTGCATTTCGACATAAGCAAATGTTCTAATGGGTCTCATCTTCAATAAAGTGAAAAAAAATAAATATATTCTTTGACATTGGCATGAAAAGAATATGAATGGTAGAGTTTTTGCCTTTTAACAGAAAAGCAGCATGAGGAAGCCCAGGAAAATGATTTGCTCTTTGCATTTTCTTTCTCATCCTGGCTTTTTCCTCATTTCATGCAATCACGTGGAAATCACTGCAGAGAATGAAAAGATATGGTCTGTGCCATGGAACTAAGAATGTGGTGGTGCATGTGATGTGGGTACACAGCATTGTGCTATGAAAGACTGGGAAGAGTAAGGCAGAAAAAGAGCCAATTGAGATAGATAGCATATCAAAAGTTGTGAGAGAAAGCATCTTTCCTCACTTCAAATGACAGTATCTTTTGGGAAGAGTAAGGGGGACAAGGAGTCACAGCTAAGGCTGCATCCAGTTATGCTGTCAACCAAGAAGCTGAGGGATCCTAGAATTTAGACTTAGTTTTTGCATGCAGTAGACTTTCTGAAATGTCAGAGTTCTTCAGATGAATAGGAAGCCAAGAAGCTGAGGGATCCTAGAATTTAGGATTAGGTTTTGCATGCAGGAGCAGAGTTTCTGAAATCTCAGAATTCTTCAGATGAATGAGAAGTAAAATGAAAACTGCTTCATTCTGTTCAGGGAAGGCCAGTGAAACAGGGTCTCACAAAGGTATTGCAGAAAGCAAGGGGAGTAGAGGCCCAGTCTAAACTTTGTCAGAAAAAAAAGTAAGGTTTAATCTAAAAACATGAGCCAGTATTGAGCTACTGTCAGTCATTTGAAGTAGTCCTATATAGCATCTTCAGGATGTCTGTCCAAGAAATTGACACAGCTTATTCTCAGAGGATTCAGCATTTGAATTTATTTGCTTGTGAATGGAAGAGAGAACATGGAAAGAGCAACTGCTCTTGGCATAGTCCTTATCAGTGGCAAAAGGACTCCTCACATCTATGAGATTGTTTTTTGTGTGTAATCATTGAAAATAAGAATTCTGTATACTTTTGTCCACTACTTTTTTAAGTTCTACACCTACTAGGAAACTGTAACAAAATTATTTTCTATGGAAAGGAGTATATACAATAAAATATAAATGCATGGATTACTCATATAGGGGACAAACAATAAAAGTTTACAGAGCAATAAGAATTAAGTTACTTAAAGCAGGGGAAATCAGAAAAAAAAATATGAAATTGAAAATTTTCCTTAAGATTTTGGTTCAGAAATAATTCTCTGTCTCAAGTAATGAAATTCCAATAACATGCAGTCATTAAATTAATTAATTAATAGATAATTAGTAATTAATTAGTAATTAGAAACCATAGATGATAAAAACAACATAGTTTTGGATTAGCTTAATTTTCAGCCTCAGGTTTGTGATTTTTCTAAAGGAAAAAAAAAAACAACCCAGAACTGTTTCTTATTCTAGACTGCAATATGTAATTGTATATTGTAATGCATTCTGCACTGAACAGCACCTATAAACAAATATTAATTGTCATACATCAAGTCAAAAGTTACTGTCATAATTTTCTAGCACAGTTCCAAAAGATGTGATGAAAACCTTTCATGATTCCATTAGAAGAATAATGTGAACTTGACCATAGAGAGTCTTAATAAATACTTTTGTTGCTAATACATTGGTGAAAACCTACTCAAATCAGCAGCCTAATCAAAAGAAATAACGTTGCTTCAGATGTGCTTGATTCATGTTGACAAACCATATAATTCAAACAGAAATATTAACATTTTACATTTGGAAGTTAGGAAAGAAAATTCACAGCACTTACATTCTATTTTTAAATCATACAGAGATAAAATATCTAGAAAAACTCATTCAAAGAAGGAGTAGCTGTTGTGGCAGAGTATGAAATAGTGCTTATCAGTATACAAGGCAAAGTTTTTATAATTTTTGTACTTAGATACTTTTGACCTTTTTGATCTTAAGAAAAAATTGCCAATGATCAAAGTGAAAGCAATGTGTAGTTTTAGAGCCAAGAGAAGTATACTAAAGTTTTATTTGAATTCTGAACAGCATATGAATAAAAAAATCCACATCAATTATCTCTTACAATATTAAAAAGGTTTCACGCTGTTCTCAGTAACTAATCCTGCACAATGGCACATATGGCCTCACATTTTTACAGCAACAGTAAAAGAAGAAATACAACACTTAAAAGTATGACAAGCTATGTAGAAACTACCTAAGCCACTGAGAAAAGCTGGAGAGTGCTTTCAAATTTGTTTAAGGTTCACGAATAAGTACAACAGTCACCCTAACTATACTTTCCACAGCAGTATGAGAAAAATACCCAAAACACAGGATTCTAAAAAGGAACACTTCAGAGTTTCTAAAATCTGTTCTATAGCCTTTTAAATATACTAATGAGAAGATGGAATATGAATTAGTCAAATTGATCTCGTCTTTGTAACAAAGCATAACTATAGTGCACAGTGCACTAGCAAGAGGATAATATTCCTTTTAAATGTTTAACTAATATAACTGTTTAATTTTACCAATAGCTTTTTTTTTCCCTTTCCAAAGTAAATAAAAAAAGGATATTCAAAATAGGAAGGAGAGATTTTTTCCTTAAAAGAAGGAATCTCTAGAATTTTATGCAAGATAACATCTGGAGACAATAAAATAAAACATACAGGTTGCTGTCACATTTACTCTCAGTAACTTGAAGATCTTTTTCCCTGGATATTTATATTTTTTTCACCTCATTGCACTCTGCAGCCAAGGGCTTAAAAATTTAAAGGAGAAGATATACACAAATGGACTTTCCTCCTTATATGCTAATTAACTTAGAACAAGAACTTTTGGAAAAAACATTATGAGACTAATTTGCAGATATAAATAGCAAAATTCAGTGTCATGTTGGTACTTACCCAAGAAATCCTTGGACTGCATAAAGCTTGGAAGTATCCAAGGAACTTCCACTTACTATTCGAGCCTTTAACAAAGACCAAAAAAAATTACTGTTACTCGGTTGCTCTTATTAAGTCTTTCACAGAATTTAGATGCACCAACATATAACACCTAATATGAAAATGTTTAGCAGGGTCAGCTTCAGGCCAAAGCTAGAGAAATTACTGCTTTGGAATACATAAGTAGCTATTGCTTTGGAATACATTTTGGTAGCATTCTGCATTTAGTGAAACACACTGGAACAACCCATGGGAACATAAGATATTGCTTCCCAAATACTGTTGCTATTTAAGTCTTATAGTTTATGAAGTATAGATGATAGAGACAAAATCCCAGATATCATGTTTGACAGCAGCAGACCCCTGTATTGGCAATTATGATAAGTACAACACATTTACAATATGTTCAAAGGAGAACAAAAGAGTGGAAAGCTGGAAAAAACATGCAGATTTCTCAACTAAAATGAAGGAACCAAACAGGTCAAATAAGTCACAAACATCAACAAAATACATGGTCCCTATAGTGAATGTGTGATTTTAAACCTTTTCATCCAAAGAACCGCTATCTGAAAGAGAAATAGGAAGAAGGGGAATATAGGTTAGACAAAACGGCTTCTGAGAAAATAACTAATGCTATAAAAAAGTGTCACTGTTTTAATCTGCTAATGCAGAGCAGTATCTAAGCAACTCCTGTACTTAGCTGTATCATCGTGGCAAGACTGCTGCTATTACATTTTAAACACACAGAAAGACATTTTCAGCAAATAAGAAACTCTTATCTTGCCATTCACACAGGACTGTGCAGATACCATATGGTATGCATCCTGTATCCCATCTCCACATAATTTTAAAAATATATTTTAATATTAATGAATATAGATCTATGTAGTTATAGTGTTCAAAAAAACTGCTCAATTTTCAATGAAAATGAAAGTCCTTCTACAAAGGATATAAAAGAAAAAAAATCCCAAACTCATGAACCATAACTATTCTATTCTACCATAGCTATTCATATCATGACTGAAATTACTCACCAAATGTCAATAGGTGAACTACAATTGTGAAAGTATGACATATATATATGGGATGTATTCACTTTTACTAGCAGACAAAATATTTGCTGACAGGAAAAGCTACTCTTACTTTATTTTCTTGTAAATTTAAAAATACAAGTACACTTGAAATTGTTTTTAAATACTCTTGCACCAGTAAGTGTCTTTTTTTTTTGACACTTTATAGTACAGTGCATACATGAAAGTGCATTGTTTCAATTGTCACCTTACTGATCTTTCAATTTTTCGTCCTCAAATGGAGCACATATTCCACAGGCCCTTTAAATAGTTCAGGTGGTTTAAAGATAATTGAGGATATCTCACATTACATTAATTACAAAAATGTTCATTTACACCATAAATGCATGGCACATTTCATTTTTAACCAGTTTATCTATGAGAAAATATCACATTCAAACACATATATGAAAAATATATTGGCAAGTGTAAAAGTGCATAGAATATAGTATCAACAATCCAAGGAACTGAAAGGCTCTATCACGCAACTAATTTCAGAGGCTGTTTACTTGATTAAAGCTAAGCACACACACAAGAATGGGCAGAATAGAAACTGGACATAAGTTGTTCAAAACATGTATTACCAGTGAGATTATCTAACTTTGTATTATTCAAAAAAGGGTGAAGAGGATTGAACTACTAGATATTAGCAATTTCACAAGACAGAAAATCTACTAAGCAGCTGTCTCTCCTCTTTTGTGAGACTACAAAATCTGCCATTTACTCATGCTTGAGTACAGATCTTCAGTTTTCTTTCACAGCTATTTTGGAAGATCATTTCAGAAAGAGTATGCCTAAAAGAATGAACTATAGTTTATTGCCCCCATGGAAAAGTTATGATTTGAGTTATATAGAACATGAAATTTACTAATGGAATACAGAACGTGGAATTTACTAATAGTAAATTCCACAATTTAGTAAAAACAGAGTAAGCACATCTCTGTGCACCAAGAATGTTTTCTGCTCATTAATTGATACTTTCCATAGTTCTTCTCCTGAACATAAATGGACATGGTATCACATTTAATTTTTATGTTTTAGAATATTCATTAAGATATCATTTTCTACTGGACCATGAACTATTCTGATATTTTCTCACTTCAAAACTTCCTCCTCCCTTTAGAAATACTACCATTTAAGTTTTGTTTTAGAAATTAATTGTTGACTAAATTATCCTACTAGTGTCAAACTACCCTCGTGTGACTGAGTAGGCTTTCTAAAAATTAGTTTATTCTTTTCATTTCTGGGATTTTTTTGGTGATTTATTTGTGAAATGTATTAGTCTGGCAACATCAGTTACAACTGGTTTCACTTCCTCCACAAGCATATAAAGGTTTTGGACAATCATATTATCTTACTTTCTCACTAAAAATATATTAGAGCATTTCCATAAGCAGGGTAAGAGCAGAGCCAGGAATGGCTATATGACTGGAAGGTGACAGAAACAAAGTGGGATCTGCTTTTATGAGGGCTAGAAGAAATAAGAGGAACAGTTTAAAACTGAAGTGCTAGAGCAGCATCTGAACAGGGGAATAAGAGGAAAAGTAAGCAGGATATATCAATAGCACTCTTTGAGTAGGACAGACTGTGACTGAATTAATTCTTAAAGTAATAAAAAAGGCAGAGTCCAAAAAGTGAAAAGATATTTGAGGACAGAGGGAAGTTTTAGGAAGGACAATACTTGTAAGATAATAAGCCTCACCATAATATGTTCATGCAACATACACTTTCTTTGTAGAATATCTAGTAATAAGAAAACTATTTGTAATACTGCCATTTAAAGATACATAATACACACACAGCATTATTTATGTAAAATGCCATTTTAAAACAGTTTGCAGGTACTAGCTGTATAAAGAATCACAGGAATTATATGTTTAATTCAGTTGTTCTGAAAGTTCTATTAAAAAAATTACTGAGACTTGTCTTCCACATTAAATAAAATTTATATTTCAGAGCATAAAATGGACATATGAAATTTTCTTTACTCCTCTTGGGTTTCAGCCAGCTTCATCTAATTTCACTACACTTCATTTACTGGAACCTAATTTTGCCTAAATTTAGAAAGGAGAGCAACAATTAAAAATCAGGAAGGGATGTTATGTTTTTGGTGTAACTTGTTTTTCTTTGCAGTTGCTAGTAAAAAAAAAAATTAAAATACTTCAGGTCTAATTTCCCCTTTTCTCAACAGAAATTGCATAAAGCAGACAACTGATGCAAATTCTTCCAAATGAGATTTGGAGAACATCACTATTTTGTAACAAATGACTGCATCTTCAGAGACAAAACAAGTCTGAAAGCTTCATTGTTTATTACTTTTTCTGAACTCACCACAAGGGAAGTGAACTGTGGAAGTGTTCTCTGTATGTATGAAAGCACCAAATTAGGAAGTGTATAGTGACCAAGTAATTCATTTTAGTAGTCATTAGGCTACCAGAATAGACAGCAACATTCCTTGATGTAGATAAGAAATGAACTGTGATTATATAAGACACCACTGAATGTATTTTCAGATCAGGGATACAAGGCTAGACATCTCAGATTATACTGTTGAATGACAGTGACTTATTTAAAAGAGCTAGTCTTCATAAAACTCATTTCTGTCATCCAGTCATTCTATGGCAAGCAACTAACCTAAAAAAGTTATGAATGATGGTTTATTTAATTAACACTGTGGGATACTCATTTCAATTAGTTTGTTTCCCAAATGTGAAAATTCAAAATAATACAAAATATCAGTGTAGCCTTCTTGTTAACCAAAGTTTATTTTACTAGGATAAAAGGAACTATTCGTGGAGTGATATTGCTCCTTAGTTGTTGCTCAGTGTATTTCTTATACATATATAGCTGTGTAATGGAATGATAAAGAGTAGGATGGTCACTTACTACTGAAAATTTACAAATATCAAATATTGAAGGCAAAGGACGACTCCTTTTTTTTTTTTTACAATCTGATAATTTCAGAATTAAATATTTGATTAGGCTACTGTAAAAGGACAGAAAAAAAATACTTAGCTAGAGATACTATAATGGGAAAGCTTTCTGTTCTTCATTTATATTTACATAATTTTAAGAATTAATAAAAGGAAAAGTAGAATATCATTAATTGCTGCAAGGAAAGCATAATGATCAGCTATCATATCACATTTCTCCAAACAAGCTCATTTTCTAAGCAGATTTCCTAAAGGTACATAACAGAACACAAAAAATTTAGAAAGGAGAGGAAAACCTTGAGGAATATTTGCCAAAGCATATTTTTAAATACTCCTGCATAGCTAGAAAATTCTCTCCACCTCTGTACCCCTCTCCACCTTTATCACTTATCTCTAACTCCTTTGTTTACTATCACTCCCTAAGCCTCCCATGAACAGACGTAAAGGTAAATATGAAGTGAAAAGTATTCACTAGTTAAATTAGTCTTTCAAATTCCATTAATAAGAATTTCCAGATATTGAAGGGCTGGATAACATTCAACATACTAAACCCTGCTTTCTGTTGAAAATGGTTCACAAGTATCCACTGAGGTAAGTTAGTATCCAGATGGCTCAGGCCATGGCAGAATGGAGTTAGGGTGCTTGTTTGGCATTATTTCAGTCCCCTCAAGTCCCCAAGCTATTTTCTATCCACATATCAATTTAAAACTTTTGAGAAGGCTAAGAATATTTCCAACAAGTGTTTATTAATGCTGCATAATTACTATTCAAACTTTTGAGAAGGCTAAGAATATTTCCAACAAGTGTTTATTAATGCTGCATAATTACTATTCAAACTCAATCTGAAATCTAATAGACCTTACAGCAGTTGAACTTATGTTATCAACTATTTTCAAATTAACAGCCTGATTTATCCACTTTTAATAGCAGCGTTGCCACCTGTAATTTACCAAACAACACAGGAATTCATCATACAAAATAATTAGTTTCTATTTTTTCTAGAAAGTTTGGGTCTCTAAAGGATGCTGAAAAAGGCAGATTCTTTCAGCATGAAAGACAAATAGAATCACACAGCAGAGCTATTTAAATCAAAGACATTAAAAAGATTCCCCTTCCCCTGATCACTGGAATCCTTCAAGCCTTATTTCATTATTATATGAATTTCATATAACTATTATATTTCATTATATTATTTATTTCATGATATTATATGCTTCTTTCTCTAATTATTGCAAAATTTAGTTCATCACCATAGCACAAGAAATCTAATAAAGTCATAAAAATCTAAGCTGTTAGGAAATCCTACAATTAAAATATTATTAAGTGTACTGCCTTGATTTTTCTGCTCTTGTAAGTGTGCATAATTGTATAACACCAAATTTGAAAATGATTTAAAGTTTATTATTCACTCAAAGTAGCATTTTAATATTAATTGTTTAATACAGTTTAAAAAATGTCAAATTGACTGATAATTACATAATTCCTGGAAAGTCACCCATTGGACATAACATTTAGATAACAATATACCTAACATACAGCATAAAAATTACATAACAATACAGCTGTTGCATGGAAATAATGTGTGTAAAGCACTCATAGTAGTGGGCAATACTGATTAGTATGCGTTGCTAAGAAAGGGAACTAAAAGATCAAAACCAAGGTCAAATAAAAGTAGTATGTTGAAGTAGTAGATAGTCTGTCCAAAACTGTAACACAATTAAGCTCTGTTAATGTAATGAATGATGTACCCAGAAGCTAATATTATTACCACAGAACAGAATATTACGGTATGTAAGCCTAGAGGATGTTGTCTTGCTGAAGCATATTCTAGGAAGATATACTGTATATCGCTTGAAAGATAGTATTAAAGCTAGCACTCCATAAGAGATGAGTGATGCTTGTCTGACAAAGAAAAGGTCAAACTTGAATAAAGCTTGGTTGACAGGAGAAATAGAAGAATTGCTGCTAGCACTTTACTAGCAGTGATGTAGAAAAATTACTAGCGGATACATTGAGAGCCCAAACATGAGGTCAGCTTAGTGAACATAAAAACTAAATTTGTGTCTTTATTAATACACTGGTCTGCAAATCTGAACCAAGAGGACGTGCTGTAAAAACATCTCTGATGTTTAGAAATTGAGTCTCATTAGACTTCTAAGAGCTTTTGTTTCCTGCTGCTTTTCAACAGGGACTAGATATTTCATAGAATCATAGAATGGTAGGGTTGGAAGGGACCTTTAGAGATCATCTAGTCCAACCCCCCTGCAGAAGCAGGTTCACCTAGATCAGGTCACACAGGAACATGTCCAGGTGGGTCTTGAAGATCTCCAAGGAAGGAGACTCGACAACCCCTCTGGGCAGCCTGGGCCAGGGCTCTGTCACCCTCACAGTAACATAGTTTTTTCTTATATTTAAGTGGAACTTTTTGTGTTCCCGCTTCATCTTCTCAAACTTACCTGTAAAAAAAGAAAGTAATGACTATCAAAAGAACTACTGGATTACGGAACGTGTTATGATACTAGCGCTTCTTGATTTTTTTGTGGTCTCAAAAAACTGCAGTCTTCTTGAAGACCAATCAGGCTTTCTTGACAGTCTCTGACTTGTCAGAGTAATGTCATGGAATAAAAGGCAGAATGCCTTTTAATCACTCTAATCCAATCCAAAAACACGTTAGAATGGTAAAGCATCCCTCATCCATAAATGATAAAGAGGTATATTTTTCCTCTTTTGAAACAAATGATTCTGTGTTTCTACTTGAAAGGACAGAGATAGAATTCAAAATGTCTTCACATATAACTGAATTCACTTAACTTGATATTACTGTAAAAATTAGTTCTATATTTAGAAGGAAATTAAAAATGGCAAAAAAGAGAATAGGTACAAGGCATATAGCACATTTGAAATTGAAAACGTTGTGAATGTAATATTAGTGCAAAAAAAACTACTGTCATTCTGGAAAATATTAGTATGTACCATATGTGAGACAGATGATTCAGCTCTATGAGCACTTGCTAACTTCGGCTGAAACCATATCTCTAGTTTTCGCAATCACACTAGAAGTAAACAAATTGAATAGAATGAGGATGACAAAAGCAATAACAAGCAGAGGTTCATAAAACAATCTTTGAGGACAGACTGAAAGGATTTTGTTTGTTGTCTTATTGAAAGATAAAAACCAAGGATGGAGGAGCTTTGTTCTGAAAAATAATTACTTTAACTGAAGCAATTCAAAGAAGTCTCAAGATAATTCTCATGAAATTAAAGAGGCTGACCTTAATGAAACATTAAAAAATTGTTATTCTCCCTACTGTTGGCTTTTATACTATAGGTAGAAACAAAATCAAATTACACATGGTTTCAGTTCTGTTTTAAAGCAATAATGTTGGAATAATTATGCACAAACACTGAAGAGACACTCAGATATTAAGAGGTATAGACTGGTGCACTCAATTTTTCTGCCTGAGATGATATGCAGCTACATAGATGTGTAGGTGCTCCAGTGTGTAGGTGCTCCACTGATCACCTGAAAAATGTGCATAAAGAAAAATTCTGGCACCCATCCAGTGAAAGTATTCAGATTTTCACTTTGTCAGTAAAATGGAGGCTCTCTTTAGTTTCACACTTTAATGTCTTATTCTACCTCCCCAATAGATCAGAAGAAGATGTGAGTATATTTATGAACTTATGTTTTCCAAGTCATTACATTTTTTAAATGCACATCTAGATATTTTTTCAGTCAGTTGCATTAACATGATTCCTTTTATCCTGAAGCTGCATTATGAAATGATGCAGTGCTATTTCTGCTTCTAAACTACAATAATCTAAAGAAAACTCTTAAATTTTTAGGGAAAAAAAGAGAAAATATTTCTTCATCTTAGTGATAAAATATTGATTTGCATTGATTACCACAGCAGAATTAGTATTAAAAAGTTCTTGGAACTGACATTCATGCTCAGATTTCCTCTTAGCTCTAGCAAATTTATTTTAAAACTGTTTAAGCACAAAAAGGGCAGGCAAGTTGCATCTTATTCAATTTACATTATTACTAAAGCCTGTGAAAATAATTTTAAAAAATTTTAAATCTCTTGTTCTTGTAAGGAGTACAGTAGTAGAGACTTTTTCAATGGAGGAAATAAACAGTTTTAATGAATTACTTTTCCTAAAATAAGAAATTATTCTCTAAACAGAAGTGGTTTAGTGTGGTTTGCTTAGGTTTGTTTGTTTTAACAAAGAGTCCAAATATAGATGATATCTACTAAACTGTACTGATAAGTATGTGGGGATTTTTGTGTTTTGGGTTTGTGGCTTTTTTGTTGTGGTGGGTTTGAGAGTTTTTGCTTTATTTCAGTTCTGGGGTTTTGTGGTGGGTAGATTTTTGTACTTTGGATTTTTTTTTCTGTTTCTTTAGGGGGAAGGCAGAGAGAAGTACAATTAAAAAATAGGTACAGTTATTCCAGCAAAAGGGCATTCGATACAAAGGAATTGTTTTTATTCCCGGACTGTTACAGAAATGTATTTGACACACTTGATGTAATGCATTAAGACTGAGTTACTATGCTAAATTAAACTCTTGATCTTTGACTTATTTGTTTTTTTTTTTTTTTCAAAAGGATTCAGTATTTTAATCTAAGATATTTATGATAAAAATGAAGCTTGTAATTATTCATAAGAGCACTATTATGTTTTCTGAAAGAAAAAAATAAGAAAAAAAATAATTCACTTAAGGTTTCTAAAACTTGTTTTTTAACAGATCTGGGGAAAATCCCATAACTTATTAATTGGGGCTTACATTTATTTGAATGGTAAGTCTCTAAGACGATGTCCACTACTCTCAGTATATTTTTCCTTTCCTTCTTTTGACACAGTGAACATTTGCAGCAAGCAAACGATAACCAATCATCCTTTCATGGAGTCCTAACTTTAGAGTAGTTGGTGAATGTAACTACTTGCTCTTTCTTCACAGACAAAAATGAATGCATCATCATAATTGATTAGATTTCCTCAAAATTTTTCCATAGTAACTTTTCCACAATTCTATTAGTATCAAGACAAATGGACTGTCATTTACTGTCTTAAATCTCAGATATCCCTTTTCCCTTTCAAAAGGCAAAGGAGAAGCTGGAAGGGAAGGGCATAAAGATTTATGCCTGACTCTATAGTGAAACTAGTAGCAATAAAAAAAATGCATAGCCTCTTGTGTGCATAAAATACAGACTTATGCAAGAGAGGTGCAGTCAAATCATAGCATATTGGTTCATCTACAACATCTTGACTGAATTAATGGAGCTGTTAATAATGCTTTTGAATACTGTTTTACTTCCTTCAATATTACTGGAAGATTTCCAGAGTGCACATGCATCTATAGGTAAAAAGGGATTTTCTAAAATTTAGCTAAGTTGGTTGAGTTCAGGAATATATTATACTTATCCATTCCTACCCATATCCATCTGAAAATGTACTTAGTTTCCCCTCTACCACTTCAGCTTCTTACACCACAACAGGAAAAAAAAAAAAGAAAAGAAGATAAAGATATCCATCATTTTGTTTACCTGACCAAAAGGCAGGCATAAACATGAAGTTAGGAAAGAAAAATGCAAAAACAATAGGTCATTGGAAAAACTGCATTATTAAATTCTGCAGTTCATTGTCATCTTCAATACAGCACCAAAATAGATTGCGATACATCTTGTTTGCTCAGTACCACACATCTATTCAAGTATATAGCAAAAAATATCCATTTCTTGTCCAGTCTGTTTACACATTTGTTCCATTGTCACCATTTTCTGATGTGAATATGGAAGGGAATTTACAGCACTGAAAAGTCTCTAATCTACCCACTTCCATTATTTATATATGAAGAAAAGAGCAATAGCTGAATTAACTTCTGTTGAAAAGTGTTTTATCCCCAAATCCAGCTCTTTATAACTTATACATTAGGTGAATATTTATTTCTTTAAAACATTGCAGATCAACTCTATTACCAACAATGTATATAACCAGCACTTATATTAAGAAAGTCTTTTGTCACTCCAGGTTAAAAAATACATTTTGAAAATTCTGTTAGAGATACGGTAGAACACAAACAAGCCTTGTGCCACTGAATACCTACAGTAGATTTTGAAATTGAGTAAAAAAATTTGGGGCTTGGTATTGCTCTTAACTTTAAGTGTTTCTATCTGGGCTATTCTTTCACAATGATGCAAAGATCAATTGAAGTATGCTCATCCATTAACCTCCTTTTTTTCTTTTGGCCTCTTAGACTGTGTCTGAGTCTTAAGCCTTCAATAGCATCATGACACCATTAGTTACTACATGATAATCATAAACTTAGGTTTGTATTTAATCTTTTAACAAAAAAATACTTGAAGAAATGAAGCGGTAATGACAACAGAGAGATCTTACAGATTTCAAAGTATTCCTGCAAGACAATAAACTGTTACTTTTGTTATGACAATGGCAGATTGATTAAATGGGGAAAAGGTGTCTATTAAAAACCTCTTTTATACTGTGCTATAAACAAGACTGACTAGGATTACATGTTACTATTGGTCAATGAAAAAAATTAGCAGCACAGTTTGGCATAAAACATACAAATATACATGTTCTATTTTTAATAATTGCTGTAGTATTTTATATACTAAGCCAGAATTCTGCCATCTGACTAGATATCCTTCCCTTACATAATTTGCAAAAACAGCCTAAGAAGGAACTTTATTTTTCAGGCAAAAAACGCACAAATCCAAACATAATTAAGAAATAATTAAGAAATAACATGGAACATACACCTACTTTTCATTTCTCTCCCCTCAACAGTAGTCTTTTCTTAAGACTCCCATCCATACACAGATAATGTAGATTGAATGTAGCAGTAATTTTCAATATTTCAAAGTAATTTATCTTCTAATAGGCTTCTTATTTCTCCATTGCAGTCACCACCAACCAATATGTAATTTCTGTGACCAAAGCAATGGTTTTATTTATCCTTTTTGCACCTGAATGGTTATAAAATGCTGATTTGTTTACTACGCAATATCAGATCCATTGATTTTCATCTTTAAGTTCAAACTTATTCAAATATCAAAACAATACTATTAACTATAGTTATTAGCTACTAGTAACTGTGCACCTATGCAAGTGTATTTAAACAAATAGTTGTTTAATAAATTAGAGAAATAACACTACTTTATTATCTGGTCACATCTCTGGCCAGAGTCCTGTCTATCTGCTCCTGCCTACATGGAGAGATGAAATAACTCCTTAAACAATAGGTTATGTTTTGATAACATAACAAAGACTAATTCAAAGATCTTGATCTGAAACTAGTACTTTTCCATAAGAAATCGGAAAGTGACTCAGAATTAATGGCAGAGATAAGAGAGTGAAAAAAACCACAAAACTTTTCATAAAAGTCATGTAAACCCTAAATCAGCTATTAGTCCCTTTTCTGTAAATTCGTTATTGCTCCTGCACATATTGAGAGGAAGATATAATACCCCAAGTTACAATTTGCTTAAATGAGAAATTAAGTATTCTCTGGACATACATGATCTACATGTAAAAAAGAAGGGGCAAGTTGTGAAAACTGAGACGCTACAAACCATGTGCACAAACTTTTGTGTGTTCTGTTGTGTGTCTGTTCCAACCGAAATGATTCTATGATAAACTGGCCTTGGTAACTGTTGGCTTCTATGTAAATATAGTATAAGAAATGCTTCAATAATTCCAAATAAGAAATGTATTTATAAACTAAGAGACTAAAGGAAGACTTTCAACTGCTGGGTTACAAGAACAAACACTTTTAATCAATAGAACTGATTGCATCACATGCAACATCAAAGTTAGTTCTCAATTTCTAACAGTCTGTTACCTAACAATGCATACAAATGCACAGACTTTAAATAGTGGAACCAAATGGGTTTTCACTATTTCAGGTCTTCCCTAGGTACTTTCGTTAACTAGACTCTCCTATTGTGCAATAATGACTAGGTACAATTACTGCACCACTCCTCTCTCAATGCCTCACAAAATGATGAGAAAACACCAGTTATTGTTAGCATTTTTTCATACATACACCATAGAGTGTGTAACATGTATTGTAAAATGAAAAATTACAAAATGCAAATCTACAATCTGGTGTCATTCAATGTAAAAATAGATTTTAAAATAGATTTTTATATTAGCAATTTAATTGCTTGAATAACATTCTTTCAACTTGACTATATTGTAAAACTAGTTATTCATGTTCAAAAGAAACTTTATAGTAGCACAACCTTTGGATGCTCGTTACTATTAAATAAAATCTTTGTCTAAAGGCGCAATCCTTCATCTTTAAAATGAATGTATCCAGTGATTATTTTTTCAAGGTAGATAACGCAAAGATTCAGTCAAGGTGACAATTACCATCTGGCTAGCTGGGTTAATTATGTGCTCCCAAGTAAATGCACACATACTATTATAATGCTAGCATTACGGTGTATGTTAATACTGGAAATCACCATATTTGTAAATTACTAGAAATATTAAAGTTATGCATAAGATTGTCTATTTTGAAGTCTGTTAACACCAAAGATAAAGATAACTTTTAAATGTCTCAACACCCTCTGAGAATTAAGTTCCTCTCTAGCACTCTTTAATATATAAAGGCTACCATTTACACTTATTTTAATTCACACCCTTCTCTTTCCCTTTTTTGGGGACTGACTACCTGTTTGACTTTAGACTCTCAGTCTGGAAACTATATAACATGTTATAGGTTGCATAAAGGGTGTAGAACACTGTTCATAGTGTCTATAGAACCAACTATGCCTTGAAAATTGTTAGACAGCACTGTAATAGCTGAACACTAAAGATTACTCCTGTGTTATAAAGCCATAGGAAAACTAAGAAGTGTACTGTTTAGTTCTTTTTATAAGATTTAATTTTGTGAAACAATTTTCAAATTACTGAAATTCAAAGAAATGTAAACATATGCATATAAATAAACAATTTGTAAAATTTAAGCCTTTTGACTTCTATTGAACTACTTTACCCTATGGAAAAAAACCAGGCATAAACAGAATTTTTGTCACCAAATCCAATGGAAGCAGAATCAGGTACCATACAGTAATTAACATCCAATTATAGTAAGAACAATGTTTAGTTAAAAGACAGTATTACAAAACTATTACCTCCAGTAAGGATCTTCTCTTCCAGATCATTCATTTGTTTCCTGTATGCTTTTAAAGCAGCTTCTTTAAATGATGGTCGTATTCTTTTTTTCTTTGGAGTTTCAATAACTGGCTCTGGAACGTTCTGGTTTTCATCTTCCCTTACTTCTACATCAGTAGCCACGTGACTTTCAACTTGCAATATCTCTTCACTGACCACGTTGTCAAACTGTGTCTCATATTGCTCCTCTGGCAGTATTGTACATGGAGTTTCATACGAAGGCTGCCCCAGTTCATATTCTTGGACTTGCTCACTAGTTTCACTACTATTAGTTCTATTTTCTAGTTTAGCAAGGACTTGTTCCATTACCTCTACATAATCTGTTTCATTCTCACAAGGTGGTTCAATTAAGTCTTCCTCATACTCTGCTTTGTAGCAATAAGGCTCAGCATAAACATCAGAATCGAGTGTCGTACTTGATTCATTTGCAGTAGACTGAGATAAAGTTCTAAATCTTCCCATGAATGATGAACCACTCTCTTCATACCCACTTAAACTTTGTGTGCTCTTATTCCAGACTACTTCTAAAGCTGACTTAGCACGTTGAAGTGTAGATCCAAATTTGGGAAAGCTGAAAGTCTTATCAGAAAGATCGATGCTTAATCGACTATGCCATGATTTAGGGGCTGTTTCTTCTGACTCGTCACTTGGTAGCTCACTCTGACTTCGGTACATCATAGGCAATCTGTTTTGATTCTCATAAGGTGAGACAGAATTTGTTTCCTGATAATCGTCATATTGACTAGTCCACTGACTTTGTGATTCGCTGTCAAGTCCTGGACACGATGGAGAAGTTCCATCAAGGGTAAAATCATAGCTTTCAGTATCATACTGGAGGTCAGAACTTTGGCACTTTCCAAAATCTGTTTGTTGATCTGAAGGGCTGCTCATATCATATACAAAAACTTCCTGTGTGGATGAGTCTAGGCCCAAATCTGCTCCTTGTTCCAACTGATTCCAGTCTTTCCATGGGGAAAGATCATCATGTAAAGAAAGCTGAGAATCACTATAGTGGCTCCTGTCTCCTGATGCACATATTACTCCATTGCTTACTCCACTATCAACAGTTTCTGTTTTCTCTACTTTATTTTGCTCTGGATACTGTTGCACATCTTGGACAAAAGTTTGTTCTTGGGAACTGCCATACCAGTTTGTAACATCGCCTTGCCTTCGCTGCCAAAGTTCTCGATCAGAGGAAGACAATAGTGAACTGCCATTTGTTCTGCTAAAATACTGATTTTCTGAAAATTCGTCAGAGTAAGACTGACATAATTTTGGGAAATCTGACTCTGAACGGCTAAGTTTTGGTGTTGCAAAGTCATTCTGCAAATGCCATAGAGGAGTCATGTCTGAATAACAGGTCTTTGATTGTTTTTCCATGTTATCAAATTCTGGTGACTGATTGTCAAAATTTCTTCTGTTTGAAAAGGTGCTGTTGTCAGCAGTTCTATTAAGGTCTTTAGTATTTGAGGACTTAGTACTCCCCTTTGCAACATTTGTTTTTATTTGAAATGCTGATTTAGATATCTTTGCATAACTGTTCTTATTTATATCTGATTCTAAATCTTTATCACTGTCAGGTGATTCCCAATCACGCACTTTAGTTTTTGTCTCCACAGTTAAAAGCCTCATATCCATACTCTCATATGTCTGAGAAGAAGGTAGTCCTCTTTCTTTTTTGTCTTTTATATCTTGTGAAAAGATATCTGTAGAAATTCCAATGCCAGTTCCCTTAAGTTTATAAGACTTTTTTAAAATCAGATCTCTCTGTTGTGATGACTCAAAGCAAACAAGAATAGGTCTTGGCTTTGCATTTGGACAGTCTCTTTGTTGTCCCAGTCTTTGGGCAAACTCAATTTTAATAGTACATTGTGCCTCCAAGAACCCCATTTTATCTATTAATATTTTGTAAACTAAGCTTTCTGTTTTTTCGAGTCTCTCTTCAGGCACATTTAGAAACCTAAGACTTGCTTTGTTTCCTGGATGGCCTATCTGCTTAATATAGTCATGTATGTCCCGAGTTTCTCTTCTGGACTGTACAAATCCAGTTCGCAATTGTTCAATTTCATTTTGTACAACTTCTACACTACTAGATATTTCATCAATTGACTGCTTCAGAGCATTAACGTGCCCTCTTAATTCAGAAAGTTCTGTTTCAATTTGACTGATTCCCTGAAGCTCTTTAAAGATCATTTCCATAACATCGTGGGTTTGACTAATACAACCTGTTGAACTAAAGCCAGGTTCAAGAGTGTTTGATTTCTGGTGGCGTCCAGTTCTGTCTAGAGACTTACTTCGTAAGCCCCAAGTTTTCTTCCATGTACTTAGTTCTGAGTCTGATGAGACACATTCTTGGCTTTTCTTCCATTTCCTTAGTTTTCGTAAAGCTCCCAGTTTCAGTGTGTGTAAAGTGCGTTCTCCATCTGAACTTCCGTCAGATGGCGCAAGGCTGCTTAAGCTTTTTCTGTTGCGTCTCACAGGCATTGTGTGGGAGAAGTATTCGCTTTTCTTGCTATTACTTTTTGTTTCACTTAACGAGTCAGAATACGAGCTATCATTTGAAGATAGATCTTGAATTATATCTTCATTATTGGTGTTTGACACTAAAACATGCTTTTGCAGACCATTGGCAATAGCAACTCTGTAACTGAATGTTGGAGAAAGTGAAAATTCTCTATTAGTTTCTTCTTCTTCAGTTGATAAGTTGCGAGCAGATGGACATTTTGCAATCTTTTTAACAGTGCTTTTTAAAGTATTAGAAAATTTTGGATTCTTTGTTTGCCCAGTTTGAGTTAGGTCTTGTTCCTTTTTGCTCTGACAACTCTCTTTCCTTTTTGTACTATTTTCCGATTTCTTTGTAAACATTCCTTTGCAAATCTTATATATGTAAGATGAGATCAGGCCCTTTAAGAGGGCAGAGACCATGGAATGTGATTTACATTAAGCTGTTTCCACAAAACACAATTTTTGATCCAGACAAGTGTTTGTATCTCCAACACCATCACCAGCAAATATTTCATTGTGAGAAACTATAGACATTTAAACTGACACTCTGGTATCATTTGACAGCAAAAAATCCAAATCAAAAAAATCCACCGATAATGACATCTGCTCGTTCAAAAGCAAATCCTGAAGGGGTTTTGTATGTCTTGCAAAATCTCACACTGTTGCACATGGCTTCTTCAAGTGTCTAAAAAGGAGGGAATGACATCACAGTGACTGCCAAAAAGACTTATCATTCAATAACACTGATGTTGTTTTAACTTGGTTACAATAGAAAAAGAGGAGTTATTTATTTATTTATATGTTCCCCACAATTATCTGAACAGAATTTCTAGGCAAATATTTTTACCATAAATTAATAACTATGCTTATTTACAGATTCCTTTATTTAGTTCAATTCTTTCATTGTAACTGAGATATTTGGTATTAATGTTGTCTGCTTGCTTCCAGAGTAATGACATTTCAATTTAGATCTGTCCAAAAAAATGACAGGGGAGCAAGTTACTAGCTAGTAAAATAGAATTAGAAAAGTTTCTCTTGTTTCATCTTTTGGAACAAGGTTGGATTCTGTGAGGCAAATCAGTATTGTATCCATGAAGTACTTTCCTATCTTGAGATCAAATTATACACATTAGTATGGTTGGTATAAAAAGAGAGCATCTGTTCCTCAAGACATAAACAGAAGTTAGAGTAAGTGAAGACTTAAAGTGAGCATGACTTTTTGGTCTCTGTTCTTTAAGAAGAAAAACAAAACTATAGAAAACAACAGAAAAACCATAAGGACAACTGATGAAACATTCTCACTCAAGTTACTGACTTTTACATTTTTCTGGCCATAGAAAAAAACAACATACACAAAAGGAGAATAAGAGGGAGAAACAAATATAATTCACAAGCCTCAATACGAAAATAAGTGCCATTACAACAGGAAAACAGTTTGATCTGAAATATGGAAGGGGAAGAAAAGATTTAATGAGATGTTGGAAAGCTTTCATTCCATAAAACAGAAGCTTGTGTTCCACAGAAATGTAGTCAATGCATTTAAAATGTATAAATGTACTTATTTTCTATATAGTATTATTTACCTTGGCATCTCATAGCTGCAGAATGACAACAAGACAGCTCAGAAAAAGTCAACAAATAAGTAATTCTTAAAAATGGCCATTTCTGTTTCTAAAATAGCTAAAAATTCTTTGGCAGACTAAGAAGGTTATTTCAACACAGAATATATGAAAGGATGTGAACCATCCTCCTTATTAGCAAACAACATTGCACTGTATGAAATGTTATGGCCTGCTCACATACCTGAAGATCTGGTCTTTTGATTACAGAGTTTGTCTTTACTGACCTCACTATTATATTCATGTTATGGTCAATAATAAACACTAACTACCGATTCATGTTGCAGCAGAAAAATGCACTCTGTTGAACAGAGTACAAGCAGAGCTGGTGAAAGTTATGTTGGGTTTTGGAATCCTGAAACTGAGGATATAAAAAGACTTACTTCTTTTCCAGTTACAACAAAAATGCAGAGGCAGCCAAGTGTGAGCAGAACAAAAATAGGCAACACTCTTCATCTTTTCCAAAGTAGTTGCCTATTATTTTTTAAAAGGTGAAATATTTGTGGAACATGAATCATATTTTCAACATGTGCATCAGTATAGCTCTTGTGACTTTTGAATTGAAGCATAAGGCTGGAAGAATGAGTATTAAGAGTAAATTAAGTATAGGCAATGTTTGGAAGCAAAAGAATGGTCAGTGAGATTGCATGCAATTTTCAAGGTATGCAAATTACATCTCAGAATATTACAAAGCTCTCACTAGAGCCCTCATTTCACATATTATCAGGAGAGGAAGGAATCATTCCTAGGACATTTTCAATAGTAAAGGCATATTTCTAGATGTAAGTAAACTTGTTCACCATTCAGCTTTTACACTGAATGTTTGTTTATTGAATATATTTGAAATGTGACTGCCTGCTCCTTCTGCTCACACAACCACAGCTTTTGCTGTCATATAAAACTTCACTCAAGATAACTTGGACATCATTCTTATTGAAAGACTTCAATACAATACAATACCAAACATGTATAAATAAGCTAGAAAGTTTACTGGCTCAGCCTACAAAATATCAAGAAATAATGAAGTTATCATAGGAACTGGCAACATTTCCATTAATTTTAAATAAGGTTTAATTCTTTGCGGAAAAGTCTTGATCTCATAGTTGCCATATAGAAGTTCTATCCAATGCCTAACTTACACTTTTTTAATCAAAGATCGTTGAAAGTGCAAACTCAAGACTCCATTTCTGACAATGCCATAATAAATTCAAAGTTGCACTCTTACATGCACACAGAGATCTGCTAAATGGAGCAGATTTATGTTCTCTCATGCGAGTTCCATTCCATCTCAGCTACATTAATCATATATCTCTTCATCAGTTTACAGCTTGCAATAGCTCTATCAAATACTCATTTTCTAAAATTGTGTATCTACACATGGAATCAAGTTTGACTCACTATAGATCTCATTCATTTCTTTTTGTAAATATTTTCATATGTTTGTTCTTACAATTTAAAATCAGGTTAAAAGTCTGAGAAATAAAAAGCAGCCTTGGGAAGCACATAGATCTGTCAATTATTTGAATGAGTTGCAAGCTGTCATTCAATGATCTTCAGGTTTTATGCAGGTCTCCCAATAAGCCATCATGATCCCTTTTTTAATTTCACTTTGCTTATTTAGTGACTTAGATAAATTTATATGCTGAAGTTGGACACAGTTGAGTTAACCCATTATAAGAACTAGGAATCAAGTTGAAATATTACAATAGTAAAGTACTGACGCTGGTGTGAATTTAGACTTTATCAGACAGCTTGATGGTGAACAGGTAATTTAAATTGATTTCAAGGACACTGCTGATAACAAAGTATTGTCAAAATAAAACTTAATAGAATTATAGAATGGTAGAGGTTGGGAGGGACCCTTAGAGATCATGTAAGTCCAATTGCCTGCCAAAGCAGGGGACACTTAGATCAGGTTGCCCAGGAACATGCCCAGGAGGGTCTTGAAATCCTCCAGAGAAGAAGACTCCACAACCCCTCTGGGCAGCCTGTTCTAGTGCTCCCTCAAACTCACAGTAAAATAGTTTTTTCTTATGTTTAAATGGAACTTTTTGTGTTCCAGGTTCCTCCCATTACCCCTTGTCCTGTCACTAGATACAATAGAAAAAAAGGGTTCCACCAGCCTCCTGACACTCGCCATTTAGATATTTGTAAATGGTTATAGATTTGTAAATATTATTTTTTAAATATTTTCAGTTGGAAACATCACATACAAAGGATCTTATTCCCAAGTCTAAAACTAACAGTGGGCCAGGTTAAGAATGATAGCTTTTTAAATAAAGCAAGCAGTGTATTATAGTTACATGTCTGAACACCAGCTCCTCAGACTCCAAAGGCTGGAGTTACTTTTATTTTATCAAATCCAGCCTTCTATTTATATAAAGAAAGAAAATTGAACCATCTATAAAAAAAATTTATTTCAGTATTTAAAAACTAATAGCTAGATCACTGCTGACTTTCTATTTGGATCCCAGTAAATGAAGCTGTAAGAGCAGTAGTCCTCTCCATTCAGGGGTAGTTTTGTAGATGCAGGCTGTCCCTCAAAACAGCAAGAAAGATGCAGAACCATAGCTCTGTTTAACCTTTATACTACTGATAAGTACAAGGGGCCTGTGTGTATTGGAAGGTGACACGGAAGAATGAGACTAAAGTGAAGTCCCCCTTTGTAAAAAGGCATACACTAGATTGCATGCAAAACACCAAGATGGTAGTGGGAGACAGAACAAAACTCAAAGTCTTTTTATGCAGCAATACCACTCTGCATTACTATCAAAGTAGTCCCTACTGACTACAGGCAACAATATCTATTTGTGATATGCAAAATGCTTCTCAGAAATGAACTAATCACATATGACAAACATGACGTAGATCAGTTTTGCAGCTGAAGAAACTGGGGCTAAGTAAAGCCATCAGGAACATAAAGAATCAATAACACAGTAAATAGAATTCAGATTTACAGATTTCTCAAGTATTGCCTTTTACTAGTCTTACAGTCACCTGGGCATAAGGTTATCCTGTGGTAACTGTACTTACCATGTGTATGTCTGCTTGGCAAACCTATGCCACCTTTCTTTAGTCAAGCACAACTTTCTATACTCCAAATGGCTTTACTAGTTTACTATCAGTGGCATTACACAGACAATCATTTCAGACAATTATTTTAGAAGAACTTGCAGTAATTTTCTGCTCTTTAAGTGCTGTTTAAATTCCCCTTATATTCTTAAATGTTGACATTTTAAATCAGAGTTACAGGCAAGTCTTTTAAGGTAAAGTGCTACTCAATACATTCTACACAGATGACCTACCTACAGATCCTGGCAAAGAAAGAGACAACAGCAAGAAAGTAGTTCTGCTTTCTTTATGGACAATTACTCTTAGTTCCAGGATTTCCTCAGGTTTTCACCAGCAGTTTTGTCCTGTCTATCACCCCCTCCAACATTCACATGAGAGTGCTATCAGCAATTTTTGGCTAGAAAGCTATTCCTATTGTCTCTCACTATCATTTGGTAGGTTCACTATATCTGCTGTTTATCTGATGTTACTTCTTTATGAATTCTGTTGTTAACATTAACACCATTATACCTGTTGCCTTTCTATTTATGGTGAATGTTACCAATACAGATAACCACCTGTCTCAAAACGCCATTGAAAGAGACTAATAATTGCTTATTTTTTAATGCACAAGGCCTGAAGAACTGGCACATATGCTCATCAAGCACTCTATGGAACTTTGTATATTAGTGAATTAACTGAGTGGATTAACAGGTTTTTTGCAATTAAACTACTTTGTAATATACAGAAGCATATTGTCTTCAGGGAAGTTTAGAATAATATGTAAATTCCCAGGTAGCTAGGATAAGTAATTTTTTTTCTGGAGAGTAAAATCCTTTCCACTTCTCCCCTACTGCTATGACCACTATGGGAAAAGAGAGGAATTTTGGTGTATTTGTTTTTCAGAGTTAAAGATGCTTTTTCCTCAATTACTTTTGAAGACTGGTATGGGTTGAAAAAAATTAAACACTCTTATATTACAGTAATTTTTCTGACTTATTTAGTTACACTATTCTCCATACTTCTCTATGTATTTGTAATACTTGCTTTTCTCTCTGAGAAGTCTTGTTACAGTAACTGTGAGGCTAAAGACAACAATCAATTATTTATGATCTGCTAATAAAATTGTTTAGAACACTAATTATTTAGAAACAAATGTGCAGTATAACGTCTACATTACAAAGATAAAAATTATATGTGAAGCAATTAACTTTAAAGGACTAGAACTAACTACAAAAAGATTTGCTAAATGCAGTAGATTAACACCTACATGAAAAAAGCTATCAAATAGATGCCTAAAGTTAAAATGTGCTCCACTTGAAGAGCGGTATGTAGCTTAGTATAGTGTAGTTGAAAGTATTAATACACATAAGGGTTAAGATGCTACAGATAGTTTGGAACACAGCCTCAATATTATTGAGCTAGAAGTACTAGATTTTTTTTGGTTAATGTTTCTAGTTATTTCCTCAACTTTTTGAATGGAAAAAAGAGACTGCAGTGTATAAAGAAGGCGGAGATAGTGAAACAGAGATCCATCTTCCCCCTTTTACAGCTGTGGATATGTTTGTTTTACTACATAAACTTAGGTTTAGTCAACAAGGATTTCATAAACTGCTAAAGTTTAGAGGTAATTCCACTTAGTAGTCCATTCCTATTTAAATGCAAGCTACAAAAAGACTGGAAAACTTTGAGAGGGGAAAGTTATTTGCCGACAACATGGGAATGGTTGTATTGCTAACCCAGTACCAGGCATGTTAAGTTCTAAATATGAGTTAAACTACTACATGTAAACTATTATGTCAGATTACTACAAATATTTAAAAAAAAAAAAAGTACAGAATAATCAGAATCTACTTAATGCCTTTAAAAAACAGGAAGCATCCACACGCATTTAACCAAATCCCAGTTATATCTTGATCTGTGTTTTCAATAAGAAGTTATCTTCAGAGTATTATACCCAGAGAGTCCAAGTGATTTAATTTACACTGAAGCATAATACATATGCAGAGGACATATTTACATTACATTGAGTATAGATTTGATGTCTCATATAATAGTAACATTTCAAACTTCTCACTAAACAATTTCTATAATAATTCCATCACAAAACCACAATTTTTAAAAATATCTCAATTTTCTACCAGGCATAGAATTTCAATCTTTTAATTGCAGTGGCCTGAGCAACTTGGGTTGTGCAATTCTCTGTCCTGAATTAGGTCTCTTTTGGACAGATACCACCATGGAGTCTGCAACCATGCCTGCAGTACATCACTCTGTAAAACACAGATTACTTTAGTAAGCTGTGATTTTTCTTGTTTCCTTGTGAAGGGGGATGATTTTTCTTTTTTTAACTACTTGCAAAATTTTTCTGTGAAATGTTTAGATTAAAGGAAGAACTTTAAATGGGCAAAATGTTACTTGTAAACTGTCTGGATTCCATCTTTCCCCCAGAGAGCTTTAAAATCTTTTCTAAAATGTAGTTGACTAATAGTTTCGATAAATTCTTAGAATACAAAAGTATGAAGTGGACAGTTGTCAATAAAGTGGTCTTTCATTCAATAAATCTGTGACACTTAAATTTAAAAAAATACCACAAGCACAAACCACTACACCTACTGTTGACAGCAATATACACTAGGATGAGTAGACACACACAGATAGGAGTAATGCTTGCCAAATACCTGAAATCACATCTGTTGATAAGAATAGTAGATAGTAAACATAAAATTTTTGCATCCAATTCAGAATAAGAAACAAATTATTTGTTTTCTTTGCTTCAATATGCTGACAACTATAAAATGATACTTAGGTTTCCACCTGAAGGTAAGAAACTCTGCGTTAGAGCTATTGCCTTAAGTGAATGACACTGATAAGACAGGATAAACAAAACCTGTACAATAATCTTCTTATTTGCCAAAGAATTTTTATGATCAGAGTTTTTCTTTTACTGTAATGGTCTCAGAAGGCACAGTCTAGTATCCTATTTAATTCTTCTGAGATATTTACATCATTGTTAAAATAAAATTTTGGATTTTCAATCCTCTTTGGTACTTTAATGAATTGGGAGATATTCTGAGCTATCAGTCTTCTCTTCCTTGATAGTAATCTGGAATCGCAGTTCTTCATCTGTGATTTCCTAAGTGTTCCCACAGCAATATATAGTCATTATGATAATGTTTTGCTGACATCACTGTAGGATCAAGCAAATTGTATAGTAACAGAAGAGCTTTATACAATTCTCCAGAATGTGTAAATTCCATTGAAAAAAAAACCCTCATTTACCTTCCATCATGACTTCTTTTTATATAAAAAGTCTTTGAAATGATAGTTAACCATGATTTCTATCATAATATCCTTTACTAAAGTAATTTATGATGAAGGAAAGATGTTTTAACTTTAAATAATACTTTTCTCTCCTAATGCTTTTAGCCTCAACACTTTTCTCAATATATTGACTTATATGGTAAGAATTAGTACTGATTTTTAGAACACTCAAATGTGTCAAGTAATCTTGCATTTTCAATTGCCAAAACATAGTTGTGTATTACACTAAATAAAGGCATCTGTTTTACATAATCATTGAGAGTTTTGTTCAGGATATAAGCATTGCATCACCTCCTGTGTGGAAAAATAACTACAACTTTATGATCAGATTTTACTTCCACATCAGAAAGCAAATAAATAGCATTACACCAATGAATGCTTTTAAGGAAGAAAAATTCCTGTCAGCCAAGAGTTAACATAAGTATTAAGATGTTGGAACCCATATTAACTATTTTTCTATCAACATGTTACAAAAAAAGGAAAACAACCTTACTTGAAATTGACCTGCATTCAAATTAGAAATGCAACAGAATGTTTTATGATATTTCAGGACTACTGAAGAATCAGAGGAGCATTATTTTTGATGTCTTAAATGTTTTTAATGTAATGAGCATGTCTATTAAAAATATAGGACAGCTACTAATGTCCTTAAGTTTAAGGGCACGTAGCTTTATATTTCACTTAGCACATACAACCAGTAGTCAGGTGAAAGATAATATTCTAAGACAAAAAATGCAGTAAGACACAGATGACTAAAGTAAGTTGGGGGTTAATGAATAGAGAAAGATTTTTATATCAGCATAATTCTTCCTCTTAAAGTAAAATGAACCACCAATCTCATAGTAAGAAATTAGTTTCAGCTACTATTACTGGGTCTCTGGAATTGCAGAAGGTAAAATACTGTTATCTTCTTGAACCTAAAAGGGTGGACAAAAAAGTATTAAGTAGCTAGAATGTTTTTTAGGTTGGAGACTGGAGGAGTTAAATGAGAGAAGGTATTCTAACACATAGGTTTAGCTATGGACAGAATCAAGCATGTAGTCTAAGCAAGCTGCCTCTTCAAAAGAAAGCTGCAGGGTGTTCATCTTGAAGATTAATCTGGACCCAGAAATGCATAAGCAGCCATAAAGCTCAATTTATTACTAATCCTTCCATGAACTAGGAAAAAAACACTGGCAGACATAAGGAAAGCATGCTATATTTTCACCATATATTCATATATCTAAATTATTCATCTTCTTAACCAGTTAAATTGTTCCACCTCATCGTGAAATCAAATACTATACTGTCTTACTCAACTTATATTGGGAACTCACCAACATTACAAAATACACCCCCCCTCCCCGCTTTTTAATGAAGTGTTGACTTTTAAGTCCACAATCGCAGACAGTTTCATCAACATTATAGCATTAAAAAGCAAATCAGTTACAAATCAATGCATTGCATTAGCTAAAACAGTGGGAGGTACATTCAGAATGAAAATGAGGAAAGGAAACAAAGGAAACAGAAAGATGTATGTAGACTAGATATAAAAATGCAAAAAGGATACATACCTGGATTAAATTCTTCTTAAAAATAAAATACAAATTACATACCACCATCTTTATATTATTTTCCATTTAGGCAGAAATAGTGTACACAACTCCATTACTATTTTGCTATTCTTCCTTCAGCCTCAAAAGCAGTACAATACAACATGAGCCTGCTTCTCAGTGATTCAACTCAAGTGCAATCAGGCATGCTGTTAGTCCGCAACGGTATCTGTTCTAAATTCCACCGTATTCCCTAGGCAGCATTAAATAGGGTTGTTTTTTTTTTCTCTCCTCTCTCCTGTGGTTTTTTTTCCTCCCCTCCTACAACTTGTGCTAACAGCTTAGAGTAATCATGGTGTTAGCTACTAATTCATTCTGCAGCTCAGCATTATTTCTCCTCTATAAAGCAGAATGGGAGTCAGTGTTCTACTCCTGCTCAAACGCATCAACACAAGAGAACAGTAATCCTGGTGTTTTGTGTGCGGGTAACTTCACTCGTTGCTGTTTTCTCCTGACACTGCTTCTGAATGCAGTATTCGCTGCAATAGCCACAGCCCTCCTACGTGGAAGGCAGCCCCTCTGCTTCACAGAGAGTAAAATAGTCTTATTGAGAAACCTTGCTCACAGAAACAACACATGCAGTGCATCGTGAGAGCTAGCAAGTGCATCAGTGGCCACAAGGATAACAGTGTGAGATAGCGTCTCTTTCTTGGCAGGGCCATGTTTCACCTAACCTTTTATTTATCAGTCTGACATGATCCAGAGAAACAATTGTATAGCTATTTCTTTCAGCAGTGCTTTCTTCAATAGCTGATGATTTTTGGTAATGAATCTACTAAATAGATTCACAGCTATTATCATTCCATGGTTATTTAAGAATGCTCCAGATAACACAAAGCATATTACTATTTTCCATGAGAAGTATTCTGTCTGTTCCCAACCAATACCCAGACAGTAGGACTCGGTCAGTTGTTAACTGGGATTCAAACAACAGAATGGATTATTATTGTTCATGAAGTGAGTAAATTATCCTGTCAGAATAGAATGGGTGGGTTTATGTTCTTTTTTTTTTTAAATGTTAGCTGATTTAATACTGGGTGCAAGGCCACGTTCACTGATACACATCTTAAAGATGTATTTAAAACTGACACATGAAGAACTACAGAAACACATCCAGAAAGATCTTTTGTAAAACTGTTCTACATAAAAAGTGAACACATCATTTAGCTTTAAAAGTTTCAAACCCATGTGTACCTGCATAAAAACACAGGTATACTACAATCCCCTTTAATCTTGGGTGATAGCAGCACTGAAATGCCAAATAAAACACTAAATTTACATCTAGTAAAATATGTATGTTTCCTGTATAAAAATAAACAAAGTATGGACTTTCTGGTAATAGCTTACATTTGTAACAGGGGAATTTGAAATTCAGTTATTTACTTCATCAATATATTAAAGATACTTTGAATAAAAGGCAGCATTTAGAAGTCTTTAACAACCTCTAAAACTTATTGTTGTATTTTTCAGTTTCTGCAGTACTTGTACCATTGTTTGCAATGTCAGTTTCTTGTAATTATCTTGCAATGCCTTTTAAGTACAATTTCTAAATGGAAGAGTTCTACAATAAAATATTTTACATACAGTGGTAAAAATAGTATTTTGGATTTTTTTCATAATTGTAAAAATAATTAAAGATTTATTATGTCTTTCTGAAATTAATGTAATATATAAATACTCCATTAATTAGATTTATAGTTAAGAACCAGATGAATGAATGCTTTACTACTCAAATCTTATTGCAGTTATTAGCCTGAGGCTATTACTTACTATTCTGTCTAAACTCAACAAACTGATGCTTCAAATCTTCCAAGTTGCATGCCAACAAAGAATATAATAACACCTTTATAGAAGTGCACCGCAGGAAATACTTCACTGGTATCAATACTCACCAATACAGTGTTAACTACATAAGATGTACAATAATGCCTCTCAAAATCAACTAGACTACTCATGTAAGGATTTAAAAAAAAAAGAAAAAAGAAACACTAGGCAGCCTAATCAAGCATGACCACCCAGAGCAGACACACAAAATAGAAATAAATTGGGTTTTTATCAATATTAAGCAAATAGTCTTGAGATTAAACAGTAAAAACAGTCAATGTTCAGATTATTCTATAAAAAATGTAAGGTTTTTTCAATTAATAAGTTTGCAAATAATGTTAACTCATAACACTTGAATTAATGTTGTCGTCTTCAAGCAAATTTGTAAGTATTGACCTTGTTTATACTGATCTGTTATGTTACCTGATGTTGAATGTTTCAGCTCAAAGAAACTTGACAGTCAAGCCCAGGCAGGGAATTTTGTCGTACCAAATGTATCACTGAATTAATATTTAAGAAAGAAAAACAAACCAAAACAACAACAACAACAAATCAGTCTCAAGACTTTCAACACTAACTACTTACCTACCCATGAAAGCAAATTCCATGTAGAACTTGCCCAAGTCAGCAAAATGCTGACTTTGCTTATAGTTTCATGTATAAATACATACTAATTACTTCCAAGTGGAGTTACCCAAAATCATCTTCACAATAAAATTATACTGTAGCTCTGTTCACATGATCCTCACATAGATAAGATGTTAAGAACCTTCTACAGTAAATATATGAACAGAAACTTTCATTCTATAAGGTAGATAAAATTTGTACAGTTCTGGCAGCCCAGATACTTGTAAGCCAATGACTGGAGTGAAACTATTGTGCATGCACGTTGGAAAGGCATCTATGTTAGCCTTCAATAAACTAATACAAAGGAGCAGTTGGCATTTGTGGGTCATTTGTATTTTTCTGATTACTCTCTGGTAACCTCACACGTTGAAGCTGGCCTTGGGGAGTCACACCTTTAAGTGTTTGCACTGATTTACTGTACTTCACACAGTGTTAAAGATATTCCCACATGTAGAAGAAAGAGGAGAGGTATAGACTATATACAAAGCTGTTACAGTTTGTTACACAATTCTAGCCAATGCTTGTGTTTCAATAATGAAAAACAACAAAAAACACCAACCACCACCACTACCACAACAAAAAGCAACCTAAAACCAAACAAAATCCCATACAAAAACCCCAAGACTCAATGGGCAGCTGTAAGCCTTTATGGACAGAAGAGCTACTCTGTGTGCTTGTTTCCAGGATAATGTGACCATTACTTTCAGAGATGATTCTTCGAATTCTTAGGAATAAAATATTTCACTGATTTTCATCACTATTATTAAAGAAAGGCAATAACTGTGTCAGTTCGTAAATCACACCGAACGATTAAGAAAATCAATCAGTTCTTAAACCATACTGTTAAGACTAATTCAGACATGTCCTGCAGCTGTGCTGGCTGCTGGTCCCCGCGGAGGTACACAGCGGTACTCTGTCCCCTACGAAGGTCTCACGTCGGGGGGCGGCGCGTGTCGCGCCGCGGCGGCCGCCGGCGGGGTACGGTCATGCCGCTCCCAGCGCGCCCCCTGCTGGCCCCTCTGCAAGAGCTGCGAGCGGGCGGCTGCTGCGTGTGCCGCAGCATCAGCCCGGGAAGCGGCGCGGAACGAAATGATCCCATTCTTTCTCCTGGACTGTTTTAACCCATGGGGAGTTCTCACGTCTGCAGCTCTAAATTGAATTTCTCGTCTATTAAAAATACAGAGTAGTATACAGAACATAGCATCCTCATCCCCTTTATTTGGAAGCACACATGGAGTTTTAAAGACATTCTTCTCTCAAGATATTTTTTTAATGCAATATGTATTTTCTTCACAGTAAATCTTAGAAGTTTTTTTTTAGGTTTGCTTTTTATAGGTTTTTCTTTTATTTTTTTTTCTTCCCCTGGAAAGAAGACTTTATAATAAGAGAGCAAAAGAAAAAATAACTAGTTATGAGATTAAAATCTTGATATTTAAGTGCATGGAATCTACTTCTAAGATGGTTTAGATTTTACTTCAGATAACTGTGGTAAATGTTTTAGAGTTTAGGAATGTATGAAGGCTAAGACCAGTTTTGCTTCCACACTAAACCTTTTTGAAACACTGTTTCTTGAAACCAATTGCTTGGTTTATAAAATGATGTAGTTAGAATTTTGTTTGGCAAAATCACTTTTGAGAGTTTTTAAATAGCAGTTAACAGGGAACAGGCAAACAATTTAAAAATATTAAGAGCTTCTTGACAGCTGACCTTTAAACAAAGCAATCACAGTGAAAGGCAAATATGGGAAGAGGGGAGCGCAACAACCACCAAAAGTAAAATAAAGTCAGAAAGGCCAATAACAGCATATTTCATGAGTAAAAAAAGGTTTCTCCTGAGCTTTTTCTTAACCAGATATATCAAGCACCAAAAGTTATAATGTTATGCATTTGAAGTAGCAACTTAAGAATAATATATGTTGCTCATGAAATTTTGTCCTCTCATTATGACTCTTTAGTGTTGCCTCTAAGAATGTCATCATTCAGAGTCTTCGATTTTCTTGTGTAAAAAAGAATGTTTGTTATAGATTTTTTTTTTTAAATCAAGAATCTCAGTTGCAAACTTTCTTGTAAGCACCTGGTTTTAGTTTAATGCTTTGCTTTCTATAATTATGTTCCTTTGAATTTATCATATTTAATTTTTTTTTTTTTAAGTAACTGATCCCTTACAGATACTACTATTAAAGCACTAAACTCTTCATTAATCATAGAAAAGACAGTATTTTTGTTCTTCTAAAGTGTCTCTGATTCTGGAAGGAAACACAAAAAGTTTTGTCAGAGTATGAAATCTCCATTATTCTTCCACAACTGCAACATAGGCAATTTGATAGCTCTGTATTTAAGCAGATCATTACAGAAATTAATATAAAATGGTTAAGGACTCACATAATTATTATATTTCAGGAATATTAATTTTTTCTATTGTGGGAGTTTTTTTGCTCTTATGCCAAAACTGTCAGTTCTTAGCTGCATTATGCAAATCACCTATTTTTCTCCTCAATTACATATAAACTTATTACTGATGCTATTGACAGGAAAGTGAAACAAACTCTGAGTAACAATTTGCCCCATTATTATTCCCTCTTAGCAGTATTTTATTTCTATTGATTATTTACACCTTGGATCCAAATAAAATAACCTTTACAATATGCAAGTGCTGCCTCAGATTTAACTACATGCATCAGACTTTCCTGAACCTTTCCTGTCCCAGGTCTCTCAGTGCATGCAGTCTGGTGTCAGCTGAGGATACAATTGTTACCTACAGTCTCAGAGTTCAAGTTCCATTGTTCCAAGGACTCCTCAAATACAGTACCTTGGCAAAGTTTCACTGAGAAAGCTGTAATTATGATGTGAGGAAGACAAGGAGAAGGGGAAACAGGGAGGGAGAGCAAATTTAGCAACTCAAGGATTTCAGAGGAAACATGCTGCTATTAAAAGCTATAAAAGGGGAAAATAGGGAGGTAACAATTCAAATCAACAAGAATCAGTCCATTTCAAGGAGTGGCAGAGGGATCCCTCCCCTGCATTTCCAGACCAGTGGAACATGAAAACAAAATCTTTGGTCATATCAAGGTAATGCACTTATAATGATTAGCCTAGTAACTTCCCAATCCTAGCTTTCTATTGTTCACAGTAAGAAATAAATAGTTGCCTTGGACTCTTGGGTCATAAGTATCCTGATTACAAAATCGCTGCATATGGTAAAGCCCTCTGGAACAAAAGCAAGCTAGAGTGGGACAACTACAGCATCTCCATTCCACACAACCTTCAGTCATATACTTAAATTCAAGTACACACTTAACAGCACCACTACGAGAAGTAAGAAAGAGTTGTCTTGAGATTTACCATGAGTGGTAGCAAGGTGGAAACAATCAGCAATAAAGAACACATCACCAAACTGGAAAAGAAAAGTTTCTTCAGTAGTCATTTCAAATAACCAGCTCCACTAATTTGAAAAAAAAAAAATCTGTAAGGAGCATAGATCACAAGAATGATTTGTAGTGATGAAGTAGGAACTCTAAGGCAGATATTAAAAGGATTCTACAACCTGAATGCTTGTAACAATCTTGCTTACAATGCTAGTATTGTCAGAGCAAAGGCTTACACCACATATCAAACCTGGAAGCAAGGTATTTGCTCTCCCTGATCTCTTTTTTTTCTCCCCCAAGTCATCTGTCTCTAGCCATTGCTTAGATTCCATTAATATTTGTCATTAGCTTTTTAGTGTATGACCTGTCAATCTCTTTGCCAGGATCCCAAGTTCATCAGTGCTCCATTCTTGGCTCCTCTCAATTCTCTTTTCTATCCTAAGATCTCCCACCAATACAAACATTGGTCATCCTGGTGTTTCTTCTCATCCTGGGAATTTCCCACCTTCTATTACCCACCTCGCCTTTTTTTACTTGACACCAGGAGAGGTGTTCTACTGATCCTTACAATTCATAACCCCAACTATCTCTACTGTAACAGATTCCTACCTTCACATAATAACTATTCACCTTCAGTATCTTCACTGCATTCCAAAAGCCAGCTTTTGCCTCCACTAAATGGTGCCCTTAAAGGATCACCCAGCTGATACACACTAACTGGCTTATTTTTCCCGTTTTATATGAAGTACACATTCTCACTTGTAAACATTCTCTGATAAGAACCCTGTTGAGTTTCTGAGTCTTCCATGCATTGCCTCAAATGTTCACAAAACTCTCTATAATTCAATTACAAATCTGCTCCAGGAGCTGCATAATTCTGTAGCATCCTGACTTAGCCACAGGCAACCAATAGAATCCTTAATAAATCATTCAACACGAGTCTAAAGGCAATGTGCAAAACACAGTAACAGAGTTACTCATAATAGATACTGAAAACAGGAGGAGTGAAAGAATGTTACAATGGACCCTTTTTGAACTCTGAAGCAAACAAAAGAACTGAAGTTTCATTGCAGAAGAAAGTATGTTACTTTCATGTCTGTTGATTTTCCTTTACAACAGTCAAGAGAGAAAGCTTAGATTTCTTACTCTCTATTGAAAAACATGATATCTCACATTTTGAAAAGGAAAGCAAAGTGATAATATTCTTTTTCTGACTTTGCCTAGCAGAATCCTAGTGGAATAATAGTGCAGCAGATAGATTATAAAGTTTTCTCTAAGGCTCTGTCATCCTGAAGACCTTCAATTAACTGAAGAAAGCAAATTTTAACTTGTTTGGAGATGGGGGTAGTAGAATAAATCATAAAATACCCAAACTCATGGGAAGATTTAAGTTAAAACAAGCTTAAAAATAGTTTAACTGTAGTTTATATATATATATATATATATAAAATCAATTGACTTATTAATATCTTCCCCCCCCCCCAAGAAGCTTTCAGAGTAGTCATTTCAGAAAAAAAAAAAAAAACACAGATATGCTGGTGAGTTTAATTTAAAAGATTGGGAATAAAAGAAACACAAGTAGTTCTGTGGTCAAAGTTCAAGTGTGACTTTGTATTTTTACATAGCATACATCTTGCACAAAAGACAGGAGAAATGGAAGACAAGATGATGTAATAAATTTTAATTTAAACCATAATCCCATTATAATTAATCTGTGCTAGATAATTTACCATCAGGGCAGCATAAAGCTTGCAACTGCTTTCATACAGCTAGCAGCTATATTTATTGCTTTCTATGTCTTCACACCTGTGAATTGAGAGTTGTTGTCCTCACCTATTAGCTGAATTTCTCAACCCATTATCTCTACTTAGAACCATGGATTCCAGGTTGCAATCAGGATGAAGTCATGCACAATTTTTGAAGACATGAATGAAAATTAATCAATCTCACATGATTTCTTTGAGGAAATAACTGATGCTATTTGCAAGTATTGCACTTGTGTGTTCAGTGGCTATAAGTGAGAGCCATTCTTAAATATCTGCTTTTATCTGTGAATCACGTGTTGTCAAAGTAAATTTTCTAAACACCACTTTTTTTGATAGGCTCAAGGGCAACTATTAAGTGATCTTAGAACTGTTGATCTAGTCTCCCCATGGTGATCTTTTTACCTTCTTCATGTAAGCTAAAACAGTTCAGACACAAGTCAAGATCTTTTGTATCACTGAAGTAGAACTGCTTGATATAGCCAATAACTTTCTTCACATAATGACAAAAAATATAAAAATCTCCCAAAATCCAACAACACTTCTTCCCCTGCCCAAAACCCACATCCTGGAAAGTCCTTTAACTCCTCAGGTATTTTGAGCATCCTCATATCATCAGTTAATATTGTAATCATATCATCAGTTAACATTCTAATACATTGTCCAGCTGGCTTAAAGTTGACAAACATGCATTGACACTAAATTCACTTAGCTGAAAAGAAAGTGCATTTCAACGTTTATTTGTTTTCAAATTGTCATTTTTGTTTAAATATTTCACCTTAAAAAAAATCACAAACCTTTAAGAAATGCAGTTTGTTTGTTGACAGTCATTTAGCCAAATCAATATGCTGTGATTTCAAGTCACTTGAAGAGTCACTTGATTAGTTTTGAATTGCATCAGGATACAAATTATCTATTAACAACACTTCATGAAAAGGAAATACCTGTTTGAGACATATTTTGAGACACGCTTACATAACATTGTTTGGAGTGCAGGGTTAAAAAGATGTTCAGCTGAAAAATTGCAATTTCTTTGGGCCTATTGAAATCTTTTAAACGAAAGTTTTGCATTAACCTCATAGGCCCATGGCTCCTAAAAAAAAAAAGATTTCTGTTTACTCAGTCCTAAATTCCCATTGCTGTCACTGTGTAATATCTGCTTTAGTACTAGTTTATCAAGTTTTGTTTCTATGTAAGACAGTAAATCACTAGTGCTGATAGAACAAATCTACTGATAACTTTTTTGTTAGTGAGCACTCTTACAGTGAGCATCACCATTGCATCTATCATATAGTTAACTAATTCCACATAATCTCTCTCACAGATAAAGGGAAAGAAACATTAAGAGAGTTGGGAGACACTGAGATAGAGGGGAGGTGAATTCTCCCAGATGGAAAAGAAATGTTAAATGAACAAGCTATGAAGGAAATAATAGCTATTTTAGATCAAGGAAGTCACTGGAGAATGCAAGAAATGTGTGATTTAGTTTTAAGAAAATATGCACGTGTAGGAATGTGTACAGTGGCCAAAGAAATGTGTGAACGATGTGTGATTAGTAACAGGAAAAAAAAAAAAAAAAAAAAGAACAGAAGGTCCTGAGGAAATAACCCCCTGGAAGGAGAGAATCTGGCCTAAGGCCCTTTGAACCAAAGATATTTATGAAAAGAATTAAAACTGGGGTTGTCATTTTGTCTTTTTTCAGGAAAAAGGGCTTCTGGCCCAAACACCACCTCTTGAGTTTGCAGCCCACACCATCCAGCCCGAAGGGCAGATCTTGATCAAGTCCTGAAAAGAAACCAAACTGCAACCTGAATGAGAAGGCATGTTGCAGGTGTTACTGACCACTTGAGACACCAGTAAGAACGGCTGAAAAAGACTGGACTCGAGGAAACCAGGCCACTCGTTAATATTACTAACTGATGAGGTGATGGTAGCAGAAATGTCATTAATTGTTGAAAATGAGGGGCATCATTGCAATAATTGTTTGTTAGAAATCCAAGGGAGAGCATCATGACCACTGGAGTGGGACAAAGCAGTATTTGGTAACTGATAGGGAGGCTTCACAAACTATACAGTTTGATACTTGTCAAATATTGGACTGTGGGAATTTGAATAGTCAAAGACAACTTCGTAACTGTGATAAATATTTGTATCCAGAGAATAGTAAGCATGCAGAGAGGGTTCCGCCTTGTGTTGAATGGAATAGTGCCTGGTTCACAACTACTCTTAATGGATGGACTACTCCAGATTCAAAAGGAAAACCTCTGAAAAACAGAATTACTATGATTAAAGGGACAGTAAAGCCTAATCGTAACACTTTAGAATGTAATCCCATAATGCTAACTGTCAAGAAGCTAGTAAATAGAACCTATGGACTTGGAGCAGATATAAGTGGAAGAGATCCCATTGGCAGATTAAGAATTGTAGCGTGGAAATCAAAGAGAGGACCAAGCCAAAGGATAGCAACTCCTACTAAATTACCCAAAATAAAACCATAGGACCCACCAAATGACCCAAAGATTGTAACTGTAACTTAGATAAATAATGCAAACATTTGAGATTGAAACAGCATATGGAGATGCAAATGCCTGGATTGAATGGGTTAAATATACAGTGCAAAGCCTGAATCATAGTAATTGCTATACATGTGCCTCAGGAAGACCTACTGCACAAGTGGTCTCATTTCCAGTAAATGGAGTAAAGAACCACAGGGAGTGAGATATATGATTGAGTTATACCAAGAAAAGACTGCATGGGGAAAAGAGAGCTGCTAACCTCTCTCACTGTTATTCCCTGCTCTGCAAAGACATCAAAGTACCTCCTGTTTTCTCTACTGTGGTTGGTAACCATACAGCTTGTTTCTCACAACAGGGTGAAGGGGATACTGGGTATCTCCGAGACCTAGAAATGTGTACTGAGGCATTGAACGTGACTAAGGATAAAGCAAGAAATTACTCAGCTATGAGTATCCCCAGGGCAGATCTGTGGTGGTATTGTGGAGGAAAAATACCAAGGCCTGTGCTCCCTCCAAATTGGAAAGGCATGTGTGCCCTTGTACAATTGGCTATTCCATTTACCCTGGCATTTGAAAGAGCATCATATACTTCAGGGAAAAGAATAAGAAGAAATCTGGGCATGTCATTCAATGACAGGTTTTATGTTGATTCAATTGGAGTTCCTAGGGTGTACCTGATGAACACAAGGCATAAAATCAAATACCAGCGGGGTTTGAATCCTCCCTATTTTGGTGGGTAACAATAAATAAAAATGCGGATTGAATAAAGTGGATTTATTACAATCAGCAATGGTTTATGAATTATACCAGAGATGCAATCAGAGGAATCACAGAACAACTAGATGCCACTAGCCGAACTGCATGGGAAAACAGAATAGCTTTAGATATTATATTGGCAGAAAAGGGTCTGTGTAACATTAGGGGACAACTGTTGTACTTTTATACCAAACAGCACTGGATGGAACCATAACCAGAGCATTACAAGGATCAGGGTTCTGAGCCCAGGAAGGGGGGAGGAGTGGGGAGCAGGTGGTAAGGGTTGGTCGGACTCTTCATTGTTGTACCACTCTGTGTTGTTTTATTTTGGTTATGTTTTGGGGTTTAATGCTTTAGATGGTGTTGCATTAAATTATTTTCTGGTTTCTTCCCCAAGCTGAGTAGCCTGGTCTGCTTTGTCCTGGACCTTAAAAGGCAATTAAGCTCTCCCTGCCCTTTAGCAATCCTCAAGTCTTTGGTACTTGAGGCTAATCGTGGTCTTTTGTTCCCGATAGGCCTAAACCACAACAGCTCTGTATTTTATAAAAAGCATACCTATCTCTAAGAGGTGGCAATTATTTACTCAACAGATTATATTTCATCAGCAAAACAGTCTCTATCACACATAGAATTAGCAGTGAAAAATAGAAGTGCCACAGACAACTGGAAAGGGCAAAATCTATTTGATTGTACTCAAGGCTGACAATGAATGCAAAGGAAAAAAAAAACAAAACACACAAATCCACAACCTTCCAAATACATCTTTTTGTAATTATTACCAGTCCTCTGTAGTGGTCACTTAAAATTTGGTAAAAAACTAAGGCAAACAAAGAAAACCCCACCTGTTCACTGTTCCTAGCAGTAACATGAACTTGAAATCAAAAAAGAGATAGTAGGATTGGATTATTGTAAAATAACTCTGTTTTGGATATCTCTTTTTTTTTTTTATTTATAAGTAGAGCAGCAATTAAAGGACTCCTTTTAGTTCTGCAAGCTTTTATTTTTTTTGAAAGCTAATGACTCCTGACATGAATTCTTCCCTCAAGTCCTTAACTCTTCTCCCTTCTCATATGTGGGAAGGATTTCCTTGATGCTTTTATCTTAGCATTACTACACCATGTACGATTGCAAGAAGACCTAACTACTGCTGTTTCAAAGCGACACTGAAGCAATTTATTATTTAGAAACATACAACCCCCAAAACAACAGTTTGGCACTTTTCATATCTGGTCAATGTGAACCACTGGATGTCATCTCATGTTTGATTAGAACTGCCTAATTCAATTTCTTATTTCCATAGTTTAGCATTAAAAGCATGCACTACAAATATTCTTACTGGAACTGAAGCCACTTGTATATTTGCTAGTGCAGTCAGAATTCATGGTTGTTTCACCTGTGAGGAAACATCTGAAGCAACAGCACTATTCTTTATGGGCACACATCTTGTAGTTATCTATTTTAAAGACCATCTCCATACACACATTCCTCTCTGTTCCAAACTAAACACACTTCCCTAAACCTCCAAGAATAGTTTAACAGTAATTTGGGGCAGGGGGAGGGGTTTAATCCCCTGTTCTTAAAGGCCTCCAGTGATGGATACCCTACCTACAGTCTGCATGAATGCCTGAAAACCTTCCCTGCAGTTACTAAAGCTGATACTTCTTTTTCTAGTTCCTTCTGGACTGGGACAGTTTACTTCTTTACATCTACATGCAGGGATTATTTTTGGTGGAAAATTAGTTTGCTTAATCTTTTTGCTTGCCTCTATTATGAGGCTCTGGAAATATTATAAAATCTGTAGAATACATCAAGATTACTTAGTTTTCTGATCTTCTTGTGCTACATGTTCTTTTTGTAGATGGCCTTCTTTTAGTCACAAGAATACTTCCAAGGGCAAAACTTATTTTGATTAGGCATTGGCAGAGATTCATCCTTCATAGCTCTCAGATTTTCTGAGCAAAGAATGGCATTTAATGTCACATCAATTGTAGTAAATCAATGATGGGATGATACCAGTGTACTGTTTCTGAAAACCAGTTTATTTTCAGGAAGAAAAGACAAAAACTAAGTCAACCCACATCTTAAGCCACTGAAGCATAAAAAGACTAAAGATATAAGTGTATTACAGGTAAAATAACTATCAGGAGAAAATTTTTATTCAAATTCATTTGTGGGTAAAAAAGAACAAAAACTCTTTACATTTAAGTACACTACCAATTTCATATAACAAGAGATCTGATCATACATTTCCTTTTGCTTTGTGCAAGATCTCTTAATGTGTGCCTAAGCCCAGGAAAATCAAAAGTTCAGTTGAATAAAATGCTAGCATATAGTTTTGCATTATATACCCATTTACTTTTTGCTAAGAAAGGTCATACATTAAAAATAGGTTTTGGACTGTATTCTGACTCATCTTCAGCCTTAAGTACATGCTTGGTGCAGGCATCACAATAAGAACACAAGTTTCTTAGTCAAGAATACAATGATGTCCATTTTCGCTTACTATTATTTCCATTACCATGGAAAAAAACCCTAATATAATATTCACTTTTATAGCATTAGAATTATTTAAAATACTGTTAATATTATGATTTCCTCCACTTTCAGCAGTTGTATTCTCATAGTCTCCAGGGTCTACTAAATACAGAACTAGAAGCATATGAAGACCAAGGTTTAACACACAGTTTCCAAAAAAACACTAACTCAAGACTGAAATGACCCTGTAAATATTTATAGAAGTTTTCCATAGCTTTCCAAGTGTTCTGTGAGACATCTCCCGTTCACTTTATCTTCAAATACTTCCAAGACTTACAGTAACTTGGTCACTATATTTTAACTTCAGTCTGATCCTAGATTAACCGCTGAGCAATCTATCCTTATTTCAGTGCAATGACATATTTTGACTACGTTGTTACAGAAAACAATTCTATGGCACAGTGACAACCCAAGATTACAGCTCATGCTTGGAACTTGTTTACTTAATTGCCTTTTAAATGCCTACCTCAAAATTACCTAGAAGAATGGTAGTGGGAAGAAGTACAATATTAACATTTATTCATTCAAACACTTATAACATCTGAACAAAATGCATCTGATTCATCAAATCATAACATACAGTTACTGACCACATCACATTAGTCATTTCAACTAAAAAATATTTATCTCACTGACTAGGAAATCAGACAAGCACGGAAATTTGACTCTTCATAGAGGAAGTGTTGAGAAAGCATCTTAAGACTATTGTAACATCTGTCTACAAGACAAAATTGGTTTCTTTTGCATGAGTGCTGTTTGATGTGTTTATTACAGTAGGATTTATCCTACCCATCTACTCTAGCAAGCTAACACTTGGCATATAAACAAAAAGAACAAACTAGTGAGAGTAGGATACAGAAACTGAGATCGTGTGAATTGGAAAATCACTCTTTCAATTATTAGATCCTTTCTTTTAACCAGAAGTGGCACACAGCTGAAATGACAGATAGTACTACTGAGTAACCTGGGCAAAAACTGATATCTGAATTTCCAACCATTCGTGTGAAGCAGTGATTTGCTCAGTGTAGGAGCAATGGCAAGAAAGAAAATACTTGGTACAAATATTGGCCACACAAACAGAGAAAGTATTCATAATTATTTCCTTTAATTATCCCCTAATTAAAAAAAATGCTGTGTAGGTGATAACATTATCAGTAGAACTTAAAATACTTTTCTAGGAAAAAATTAAAGCAATGTACTTAGATAATATTTAATAAAAAGGAGTTTAAGCACTGACACTTCCCAACATAAAAAAATTGCTTAGAATTAGTTGTTGGAAGTTACAGTTTCTGGATTAATATGCAACACAGATAAGATGGTCAAACTACAATTACTTCTATCTAAATAATTTCTGAGGAAAGTAAAAGAAAAAAAACAACAAGATCCGGAGTTGAGGGAACCACACCAACTTAAGAACCAATAGAAAAACTTGTCTGCTACCAGAAACTCTGCAGCCACATCCTCAGATCCTGATGTAACTGAACAGCTGTTTACGTGAACTAAAAACCTTATAATAAATTATCCCTGAAGATTAAAAAAAAATTAAATGACAGTAACACATCAGTAGTTTTAAGAACAGCTCTTACCTTCTGAATAGCCCTGGCCCATCTTGCTTTTGCAAAATTACTTCCATCAGTTTTATCTTTATTTCTCCTAGAGAAAGAGTGAGAGAGGCAGTACTCAGAACAATAAAGTAACAAAAAAAAAAAAAAAAAAAAGAGAGAAAGAGCCCTGTTACATCTGTGAACAAATGCGTTAGAACCAACATTACTTTCCTCTGTACTTGCTGTATATATTGTATCCTTTATACACTTGAAAATCTTAGCTCTGTGGAAGTTATTCTTCATCTAAAGTTACAAAAAATTTATCCTGGTAATTAGCATAAGGGTAACTTTACACTTAACAGGAAAAAAGCCAATCTGAAGTCACACGCCCTCATCCTCCTATTCAATATGGTAAGTGTGGTTTCATTGAGTCGATTCACAAGTGCCTTTGCTTTGTCACTATGCAACCCAAACAAGATATGGAAAATAATGGAGAAATATAATTCATTATGATCTATTTAACCCCCAACGTGGAAGACTTACTTATATCTGATGAATGACATGACACCATTTGTTGCAGGGAGTCATATAGTTACAGGTAATAATCAAACATATATTTCAATTATTTACATCTATTTTCAACTCCAGCCAACTTTTTCCAAAAGGCAAATAAAAGTATCAAAGAAAATCTGATATTCTTATTTTAAATAGGTTAGAATTTGAATATTAAATAATATACAATAGGTTGAAAAATGTTTAGGTTTTCTAATTAATATTTTGTGTTGGTTTCATTACAATCAAAGGAAACAGTTTCCCAATTAATTTCCAACTACCCTGCCACTCTGTACTTGCACTGTTAGACAATAAAATAAACCAAAACGTTTACAGTGAAGAGGCCCCAGATTTGATGGTCATTTGATGTATGGTTAAAACAAAGCATACATACAGTTGGTTTAGTATACAGGGAAAAAAAAGCAGATACTAGACAGTAACTATATCAAAACACATAGCAGCATCTCTATATGCTGATTTTTTTCTATTGCTAAGAATGAAATATTAAAATTCAGTTCTGAAACAATTTCCTTCTATGCTATCCATTCTTCAGCATTTCAAGCAGAGAAGACTGTCTCACAGCTTTCCCTTTCAATTATAGGCAGTTTTATTAATTCTAAAGGCATGCTGGCTTGAGAAGACTTAATAGGGTATAAAAGAGCATTGGTAAAGGAATATATTTCCCAATTATAGTGGTTCACAAGTCAGGATTACAAGTTCTTGAACATCAAATTGCAGGAAAAGAGAAGAAAATGACAACAAAATAACCCCAAACCAAACCCTCCAAAAGCCACAGAGAGAAAAATAAAAGGAAGCCTTCGAATTTCCCTAGTAAAGGCATATCTTTGCATGACACCATCACCAAGACTTTGCAAACTGCACTAAAAGTTACTGAGAAGACATCCTAGAACCATTTGTTCCTCTTAAGACCTGGGATAAAGCTCTACAATGGAAGGGGAAAAAAAACCCAAAAATATGCAAAACCAAAACAACATCCTTGATGAAAAAGCCACTGCAACAAAAAAAAAAAAAATCTACATTTGATCTAATAAGCAACATTAATGGAACTCTAAGAAAGCTTAGAAATAAGAATCTGTTATGCAATTGGTTGTCCACACACAGAGGCTAAGCAGTTACATAGGCAACTTTTAATGAGGATTTCATTATTCAGCTGTTTCACCACACCTATAAAGAATGTTGGTTCAAGACAAAGAATACTAATTCAGTTCATGGCTGTTAAGCACACGTTAAAATAATTAGTATAGACTCTACCACTCTTGGAAGAATCTAAGTAATTGTACAATAATAGCTGTTAATGAGTAACAGTTAAGTAGCAAAATAAAATTTAAAAAATATACAGTAAAACTCTATAGGTACGATCTACATAGAACAGCAGCATCTTGTCTGCTGAATACAGTTGCAGTATATTTACTTTAAACTTCAGTGATATCACTAGGTCCACCCATTACAACTTAATTATCTTGACTTTTTGAATAGTGCTCTTTTATTTGAGGAGAAAAATGTTGCTTCTGATATGCACAGCTGAATGCACATGATGCAAACTAAGTATGAAGATGCTTGTCTTCCCTACGCTCATCTCCGTGGCTACATGTTTGCATGTCCAGCCTTTTCTTTTTCACATCTATAAACCCTTTTGTTTCATATGAAGATAAGTCAGCCAAGTGGTACTAGTTAGTAGGCCATCCCATCTAGCAGTTGTTAATTAGACTGGAAATACTCAGTAATAATTAACCTTAGGAATTATTAGGGTAATTATTCTTAAGGTCAGATGGAGAGTTAGTTGTCAATGTGGACACAGAAGGAAGAGAGGAAAAACAGGTTTCTCTGCCTGAACTGAAAGCATAGTCTTAAGTTTTGAGGCATAGTGCAGACAGGCAAACCAAAACATTTAACCCATTTAAAACACTTTCAGGAAGTCACTGGTCTCTAATCAGACAGTTGAGCAGTGGATACAAGTAAGGAAGTTCAACACTTATTAGGATCCACTTCTGCCACACAAAAAACTCAGCATAGACATACAGTACGAGCAGCTTTTTATCTCAATTTCCTGCTGACACAGAAGTTGTTTAAACAACAATTTAAACAACAAATGATTCAAAGTAATTAATTACATGGCAGAAAACAAATTCTCAATACAGAATAAAGCCTCCAAATGAACTACAATTTACAGGAATTCTGAGTAGCAAAAACCACTGGATATTGTTGATACTGCTAACTGAACTATTTACAAGGAACATATTTTCTTCCAGGCAAATACATTGATTTTTTTTTTTTTTTAGATAAAGAACATAAGCACTAACAGCAGATTTAGAGACCTTAACACAAGCTTTAAGATAGAAAATATGGGGGTCACAGCTGATAATTAAAAGAGCACTAATCCCCCCACTATAGAACAACTAAAAACTTTGGAAACAAACAAGACAAATGTTTTCCAAGTGCCTGAAAATCATACTAAGTTCCTGCCACATAATGAACAACTGTGGTGTCTGAATCAGAGCAGTTCACAAGAATGATGAGACAGGGAGAACTAGAAGAGAAGCTTCATGGTAAGTCCAGTAATATTCAGGTATAATGAGTTGAGCAAGCAGCCTACATCAGTTTTGATGCACTCTGCATCAAATTCAGCAGGTCTCCACCTCTCAGCTATAAGGATCAAAATAACTGATCTTGTTGCAATCAGTTTATTAGCAAAACACAGTTATGCACAAAGGAATGAAAAGGCCAAATATATGTGAGGGCTGTTCAGTCGGGTTTTTCAAAAGCTAAGGATTTTTAATATAAAACAAAGTTATACTAAGACTTATTAAATAAATATTTTCCCTCTCAACTATGTTACCCAGCTACATTAAAATTGGTCTGGGGTTTCAAAGGCAATTTGCATTTTAATGATACTTCTGGTAAAATTAAATCTTACTGCAGGCTTCACTGTAAAGCAGTTAATTATTAAAAAAAAAGTAGTTGCAGTGTGGCCACATCCAAATAACATTCTCTGAATGCTTATTTGTTTGAAATTTACAGTCCTGAATATTTGCATTGATTTCTATTAATCCTTAATGTCAGTTTTGTCAACTTTGAATGTAACTGGAAATAAACTGTCGAAGAAAAATCCAAATAATCACACTCTACTATGACATATTATGACATTTTAATTTGGCAATTTCACTTATGCAACGATCATGCTGGAACTAACATCTTGAGCCTAAATGCATCTCTAACGGATAGATCAAACAGAGCTGTACTTAGGCAGTAAATACCACAAAACTATGATTTTTTGTTTTACTTTTGAATATACTCTTCAGGAAGTTTTGGTAATGATCATTCTTGTAAGAATATGGGATAGGGATGTTGATGGTAATTTTGAGTTTTTTTCTGCAGACTTTCATATTTCAGGAGGATAGGAAAGAATAAAGAACAGCTTTTTGTTCTTTAGAACAAAACAAAGAACAGGATAAAGAACAGCTTTTGTTCTTCCTGCTTACTTTTAGAACACCAAAAAGAGTACTTTCACTTACTATGCTTCTAATGCTGTAACTTCTACAAATTCACAGTTTCATATGCATTGTACATGATAGGTTTTTCCATTACTTACTTAGATAGCAACAGCACAGATTCCTTAGGAATATCTATCAGTGCAGTGAAGCATCAGATGCAGAAGTTACCACCACAGCCTTGAAACATCAGGCCAAAGTAGCATTAATAATATCACATACACCTGGGCTACAATAAACTTGTCCTTTCTATAGCAACTGCCAGGAGATTATCTGAAACCAACTGCACTGAAATAGTGGCCAGCTGACAATGAAGTGTTTTGCATTACTAGCTTTTAAGTCAACTCATGGACTTGGTAGAAAAGAAAACAAGAAAACTGTTCTTATTGGAAAGCGGAAATAAGATAGAACTATTAAAATGGTATCACATGAAGGATAATTGTACTATAAAACTATACCTCAATTTTAATTTATTCCACAGGCCTCAATTATACCTTACAGGTAATATAATCTGGATGACGTTAAAAAGCTGTGTAAGAAGTAGCAGTTTAGTAAAATAGCAGGAAGAACTGTAGACAGAACATGTCCATTTTAGCTATAGTCATCTTAAGAGGAAGTGAAGGGCTTGATGCAATCGTAATGGAGACTTACATGAGCTATGCTTTCCATAGTTACCTACACCACAATATGCCTTACTTTTTTAAGCTTCACATAAATTCATGTAATTTAGCATTATCCAGCTACCTCATGCAGAAAATTTTGTATGTCTCCATGACAACAAAAGACAGACTTTGCTACAGGTTACTTTTTTTTGTAGCATTAAACCTCTACCCTTACACAGATTCCCATTTACAAATCTCAAGTTGCATTAAAAAAATTATTTTCCAGAGAACAAAGTTTGCTAATAGGCTAGCAACCAGTTACTCATCTCTATAGTAAAATTTTAGTTTTAAATTTGACTATATTTTTATTTTGCTTTCTTATCTACAATCAAAAGTTTTAGTAGCTATATTATCATCTTCAAGTATATGTTTACCAATTACATATTTATATTAGTGCTGTTTTTTTTATTTAAAATAGTTTATAGTTCTGAGTTCTTGATGGTTTTTGTCTGTTTTGAAAATGAAATTGTGAGATTTTAGTTTCTCTGGGACAATATACTAAATTTGTTCTTATCAGCTTGTATTTCAAAAGCAACATTACCAAAATAATATCTGATTTCTTTAGGATCAGCTTGTGTAACTGCCTAAAACACAGTACAACAATAACATTCATCTTCTGATCATTGTGATCCAAATGTTTAGTAACACATAAATAGAAACTAAAATACACTTACATATATGCTTTAGTTAAGATTCTAGAGTTTTTCTTCCTCCTTTTTCAGATTACTTACCTCATAATAATCAGATTTTAAGTCTTATATAAAATCTACATCTTTTGACTCGCCTCTAGAGAAAATAAATGACGTTTCAAGGTATTCATTTATCGCCATAGCAGAACTCTTATTTTCTCCTAAGTTCAACTTTTACTCTATTTTTCTGCAGTTTTTCATAGGCATAACTCACATTAGTCTTCACATTTTTCTGAAACAAGATGCCTATTCCTGCTTGCTTTTAGAAATATCCCTGAGCCAAGTCCATTGCCTTCACAGCTGCTAAAGATAACCCATCATTAACTGCAGTCTGATTACCACTCCTTTTCCTAGACAAAATTAACTATTTTTTGAGAGAAGTACTCTCCCTAGTATGTTTTCATCCTTCAGACTATACATTTATGGATTTTTCCTGTTAAAGCTGATTCAGCAAGTCACAGCTTGCTTTAAGAATTATATTCCAGTTAAGTTATTTTAGTGTTTTTACATGCAATATGACCCAGCCAACTTTTGTTTACTCACAGATAGCAAGATAGTAAACTATTTCTGTGTCACTGAGAATGCCTACTGGGAAAGGGAGATAAAAGCTACTTAAGCTTCTGTATTTCACAGTCTCTGGTTTGATACACTATGAATTTAGTACATAAGTTGTGCTTATTCTAAATTTTCCTAACATTACGTTAATTAAATTAATAACAATTATAATTTATGAACTTATACATAGCGTTCACTGACTTGTTTTGAGTGAGATGCACCTACAGATACTAGGTCTGAATTGAATGCTCTAAGCATTTCTAAAGACAAATTGATCTTTAGAAGAAATAAAAGTTTTTCATTGATGTGAAAGGAGGCAAAATCTCACTCAAATAAACCTTAAATTAATGGAGCTGGACAACTGACAAAAGCTCAAGGTTAAGGATAGTTTCCATGTATGAACAGGGCAGCATCCAGAATAAAAGGTCAAATAAAAATTAAATCAGATACATTCATTTTATGATCATAATCTAAAAAATTAAACTGTACTGACAGAAGAGTAGAGATAAAATCGTTCTCATCATTGCTGGGAAATAGCAATTTAGATGGATTAAATTGGAAACAACAGAGGAACAATAAAGAAGAATTTCAAAAAGTGTTCTACAACTGAGGGCCTCAAGGTTATGAAGTTTTTTTGTTATGTTTGAGTACTTCTTTTTCCCTAATGAAAAAATACGCAGAGAGGCATAAAGCAAGTTGTCATTCAAAACCTACTGCTAGATCGTCTTTGAAATAACTTCATTTATATTACCATTTACATGTTGTGACAAACTAAACAACCTCCAGGGCACAAATGTACAGTATGAGAGAGAAATTCTATTCCATTCTGACAGCAAAATGCTGAAAGATCTTTTAGTGAATCTTCAATAGTTAGAATTCTATCAGTACATAATCTAACATATATAAAGGCAAGATGTTTTATATAGGAACCTGAATCCATATTGAAAATAAATACTTGCACAGAGTTTTGTTATTTGATGAACTACTTCGCAAACACTAATGAGCATCTTTCTCCAAATGTTTGGTTTACAAATTGGCTGGTGTCTTGTTTTCAATACAGAATCACAGAATTACAGAACGATAGGGAATGGACCTCTAAAGATCATCTAGTCCAACCTCCCTGCTCAAACAGGTCCACCTAGATCAGATCACTCAGGAATGCATCCAGATGGGTTTGGAAAACCTCCAGAGAAGGAGGCTGTACAATTTTCCTTGGCAGCCTGTGCCAGGGCTCCCTTACCCTCATGGTAAAGAATTTTTTCCTTGAGTTTAAGTGGAACTTTTGTCCATTACCTGTCCTGGATGCTAAAGAAAAAAAGTGTTGCCCCATCCTTCTGGCATACACCTTTTAAATACTTGCAAGTATTAATAAAGTCCCTCCCCTCAAGTCTCCTCTTCTCCTGGCTGAACAGTCCCAGATCCCACATCTTTTCTTCATAAGGAAGACACTCCAGTCCCTTGATCATCTTAGTGGTTCTGCACTGGACTCTCTTTAGAAGTTCCCTGTTCCTCTTGAGCTGTGGAGCCCAAAACTTGACACAGTGAACTAAGGTCTCACCAGGGCAGAGTAGAGGAGGAGGAGAACCTTCCTCTACCTGTTGGCCACCCTCTTCTTGATGCATGCCAAGATGCCATTGGCCTTCTTGGCCATGAGGGCACATTGCTGGCTCACGTTTAGTTTGTTATCAACCAGCACTTCCGGGTCCCTCTCTGCAGAGCTGCTCTCCAGCAGATCACCTCCAGCCTGTACTGGTACATGGGGTTGTTCCTCTCAAGGTGCAGGACTCTGCACTTGCCCTTGTTGAACCTCATGAGCTTCCTCTCTGCCCAGTTCTCAAACGATGGAAGAACTTATTAAATTACTGCAACCCTTATTTTGAAGAATCACTGTAACTGAATGCCTGGTGTTGAAGTGTCTGAAAACAGAGATGTAAAATAACCTATGCCTGAAATATTTAAAGTCCAATTCTTACCACTCAAAGATGTGGATTGAAAGCTGTCATTTAGATCAGTGAAAAACACAGCCTGGGGTTCTGATCTTAGTATACTTAATATTGTACAGGTAAGTAATATCTGATTTTTTCCCCCTACATTTTTGTAGAACAGTAGCTTTGAAGACAGATTCTAGTTTGTTTTTTTTAAAGTATGTTGAGACAGTAAATCAACATCTTACAAGGAAACTGCCAAGGTTTTCTGATGGATATGAGGATACTACAAAGCAGTTTTGCTACCTGAGAGATTCTTTCAAGATACATTCTCTTTTCAGTAGCTACATTCATTGTTTGCCAATTGCAAGATATTTATCAGAACAAACCTGCAATAAGGACAGAATCTGATTGACGAGACCAAAGGCTGGCACAGAAGACAGGTGACACAAAGAAACACGTGTTGGTGTGACTAAGACACTAGTAAAACATTGTTCTGGTGTCCAGTGAAATGACAGCTTCTAATCAATCTTGAATCTGTCAAAGTGTCAACTTGGACTGTTCCCAGAAGGAAAACAGTGTCTAACTGACACAGAAATTTTATGAGTTACTTCAGATTTTGCCTTCGTTTACCACTATGCAGCTATTTGACAGTCATCTGTTTCTCACCTCGTTCAACACCGTATCACTGTTTTCTTCTAATATATTGTGCTGGTTTTGTTTGGAATAAAGTGGCTTTTTTCATAGTAGCTACTATGGGGCTGCGTTTTGGATTTGTGATGGAAACAGTGTTGGTAATGCAGGGATGTTTTCATTATTGCTGAGCAGTACTTACACAGCATGAAGGCTTTTTCTCCTTTTATGTAGTCTGAAGTTGCAAGAAGCTGGGAGGGAAGCAGCCAGGACATCTGACTACAAGTGACCAAAGTGATTTTCTATACCATAAGAAATCATGTTCAGGATATAAAGCTAAGAGAAGAGGGAGGAAGGTGGAAGCATTCAAAGAGAGGGCCCAAGTAATTGTTATATGTGATGGAGCCCTGCTTTCCTAGAGAGAGAGAGCTGAACACCTATCTGTTGATGGGGAGTGGTGAATTAATTTCTTGGTTTGCTTTGTTTCTGTGTGTGTGGCTTTTGCTTTACCTATTAAACTGTCTTTATGTCACCATAGGAGTTTTATTTTTTTCCAATTCTCTCCCACATTCCACTGGGTGGAGAGTGAGTGAATGGCTGTGTCAGGTTTAGTTGCCAGCTGGCTAAATCACAAATGGATGTCCAACTCAAAAACTAATAATGATTTTTTTTCTAAATTGTATTTGAATTACATGTTTATCTGAAGTAAATATTTCTTGTACATTATGAAGTCTCCTTGTATTCATAACTAAAACCAGAACTTTCGCAGTCTTAAAAAACCAAAAAATCAGTATTATAAAAATCTTCAATTTTATATACGTACAATAAACAAAATGCATGTGACCCTCTCAGTCTTCTGTAAAGAATGTTTGACCTTATCAACACTTCTAAAAACCTTAAGGCTAGTCTTTTGTATGTAGTGCTCAGTAACAGGACAAGGGATAATAGGCAAAAGCTGGAACACGAGTGAGGGAGTGCTGGCATAGGCTACCCAGAAATGTTGTGGAGTCTTCTTCTCTGGAGGTTTTCAAGACCTGCCTGGACACATTCCTGTGTGACCTGATGATGGTTAACCTGCTTTAGCAGAGTGATTGAAGTAGATGACCACTAGAGGTCCCTTCCAATCCCTATCATTCCATAATTCTGTGATTTAGAAACAGGATGGGCAACAGAGTCTTACTTTCATGTCTAGAACTTTCCATTTCTAAATCCATCTTAGAAAAAGTACTCAATGAGCTTACTTTCACATTGAAGACTTGGTATTTTTAGAAGTTTCACAGAAACAGCTGTACTGTAACTAGTATGAACTTGACCTCATGCATTGAAACTGTATTTGAGTTTTATCAAATTCTCACAGCTCAAATAGATCCTTATACAGATTCAATTTGCTCTACTTCTAAACTAAGTGAAGCACAGAAATACATAACTACTGATAATTCCATCACATTGAAGAAGTATAAGATTTTCTTATCGTTTTAGCTAATGAAAGGATATAACAATAGTAGGATATAATAATAATAACTATGTAATAATCAAGGGGAAAATATTTGGAGGAATCTCTTCTTCAGAAACTCTCAAATGTTTTGAGAACATGAAATATCTTTGCTCTTCTTCAGCACTAGAACGTTGAATGTTTATCTGGTACCTTACCACAATCCTTACCTGCTATAGCAAAAAACCCCAAAAATAACAGGATTTGATTTAGAGATTCAATGCTGTTCTTGTTTTCTCCTTCTGTCCAGGCTCATTTGCAACAAGTAAGGAATAGGAATGAGGAAGCTCTAGTGTTCTACACAGAGTTTACTTAAAGCACTGGAAAATTTTCTATGAAAGCACGTACACTTATCCGCCGTAAATTAGATCCAATTTGACAATATCTAAGATATCTTTAAACACACCCTTATGCTGCAAAAAGCAGTTGGTTTTTTTTTAATTTGTGCCTCTAGTGTCTGCACTTATGTGATTTGTGTTTTCCCTGACCTTCAGAAATAGCTGCATCATGAAGCAAAAAACCTGCTTGCCTGTCTCTTCACATCATAGCTACACATGGCTTTTCTAACCCTGAATCTCGATGTCAAAGTCAGAATGGAAAATGTTTCTAAGGGAGATGATTTTACTATTTGGGACGATGTTTGAGTTTAGACATAGTAATAGTAACTCAGAGTAACTATGAGTTCAGGAGGACAATTTGTTCAGTCATGCACTAGCTAGAGAAGTCTGCACTGATAATCCACATCAATACTTGAAATTCTCTTTGAAAAATCCACAAATATTTACCTATCTTTACCTATTAGTGAAATGAGGAAAAAAAAAGAGTAGTATCAATTTGTACTTTGTAGCTTACTGCTTTCATTGTAAACCAATCAAACTTTCAGCTATGAGTTTGTAGCCAAGCAATTGCTATGCAAGTGCAAACCAATTCCATTTAAATTTACCCTGCATGTGGATGTGTTGATATCTTCCTGGGAAGCAGCTTAAAGATGAAATATGGCACAGCATTAGAAGCCTAATGACACTTCATAAACACTTACTCCTCTTCCCACAGGAGCTCTCCTTTGTTGTATAGCTCTTTCTGTAGAATTCTTGTGTCTTTATCTGAAATGGCTGCTTTTTTTTTTCTTTTTTTTTTTAAGATCATATCTTACAGACAAAGTGAATTTCCCTGCATGAGAACTTGATTATTTTAGATTTTCCATAAACGAACAGCTTTTCTAGTAGTTTAAAGGAAATATTTGCACAGAGATTGCGTATACATCTTTTAGATACATTAGATAAACTGGTTTCCCAAAGCAGACAAGGCTACTTACTTAAATAAATTACTACTTATGTAATTAACTTCTAAGTGTGTTAACCTTTATAGCACGTAAACTTTTTGGGAATGGAAGATGGAGTAACTGCAAAACAGTAAAGTGTTAATACAGTTACGTGATAACAGAAACACCTCAGAAGGCACAGACATTAATTAATCTAGGGCCAAAACAGAATCCAAAAGCCTTACCTATTCCATTCTCACCTAAAGAATTCATCATGAATAATGTTATTACACAGACTGTCAGGGGAAGTCAGAATCATTTGTCATTTATTATGAAAGGCTGTCATCATAACAAACAACACAAAGCCATGAATATTAATAATTAAGTCAATTGAAGCTCAATATCTGGTCATAATAGGATGCAAAAAAAATCATCAGAATACTGCCAATAACCACAAGCAAAACTGATACTTGTGTAAAGTTTTAAAGAAAATAAAATTATTCACCGTCTTATTAAATAGATCCTACTGAGAACTTCATGATGTGATGTAGGGCATTTAGCTTGAAAATCAAGCAAAAATAACCTAGCAAAGTCTGTTTGAGATAATTTTAGGAAAAAAAAGTACAGATATATCTCATATCAGCTCATCGTCATTTGTTCTAAAGTGCAACTTGCCTTGCCAAAGTAAAACTTTTTTGTCCCCTACTATGCTTAATAGTTTTATATGTAATTCTTTGGGCTTTTTTTCTGACAAAATTGCCATTTTTTTCTTTTTTTTTTTCCACATTATTTTCCTTTTTTTCATCTTTTCCATGTTTTTCACTCATTACATTAACATTAACATTAATGAAGATGTTACCTTTAGTGACAGATGAAAATGAACCCTGGGTAACAACGAAATGAGCTCTCAGCACTACAGTGCTACTCAAAAGAGCTTAATTTTACATAAGACTGTAAGCTCTCATTACAAGTTTTCTCTTATTGAAGAGATCTGCCTTACTGTAATAAAATAAATTAATAACATAATTTATTTGCAGTTTTAAATTATTGATACATACAACTAAACTGAATATTACCTAAACCTGAATACCTTCTTGTCCACACTGTTATCTATAAAACAAGTAGAAAAAAAGCTGCTCAAGCAGCTAAAGAATTTAGAGGAAGCCTCTTTAACATGTAGTAATAGTTCATATTCAAGGAAGTTACTCAGTGAGTGTTTGATATAAACAGCCATTTTGCCTTTGGGACACAGAAGTATGAGATGAGTTAAACTTATCAAAAGGGGAAAAAAAAAAAAAAGACAAAACCCAGCTCTCTGCAAATCAAATCAGCAGCCACTTACCAAGATTCCCATTCTCTGCTTTTGAACTGTTCTGGATATCAAATTTTTCTTACATTTTTTCTATTTGGAGTACTTTCATATAGATGGTGCTTTCAGAAAACGCACCAATGAGTGTCTAATACTACAATATCAGATTAGAGGAACAATTTAAGTTTGAAGGAGATGAGCTTCATCTGAAGTGTACAATATTTTTCAGTAATATTAAGTCTTAAAATGGCCATTTATTTAAAAATTCTGCTAATTTTTCTGTACATACTTTTGCTATAGCTAAGGAGAACTTGGGTTGCTTTACCTATCTTCTTATTAAAATAAATAAATACTCTTTATAAAAAAATTTTAGCTTGCATCTAAACTGAAGACTAGAAACCAGTAATTTGTGCCAGTTCTGAAAGGCTAGGAGTTGGACTGTCATAGTCAAAAGGCTTATGTGGGACCTACATTTTTTGTTAGGTTGCTTTCTTCTCTTTCTTTTGGACCTTATGTTTTTTTCTGTCAGTAAACATGAAGGGAAACTATAACGTATCATGGAAGATCAGTTATGCTTAGCTATTCTTTAAAACAATTTTGAGGAATAACCTGTTATTGAATGATCACAACAGAAAACAAATGGATATGGACAAACATTATCATTTTAAAGATCTATGGCTATGTAGTTATAGTGGAAAAAGATATTGAGTTTCAGGAGTTCTAGGTCTGTAGCCAAGAGGTGGATGTGGAAATTTTCATGGTTTGGAAATAATTTTATGCCAGCCTATCAAATTTTCTCTTATCTTGGCATGAATGATTAAACAGATAATTGGACATGTGACTGTAAAGTAATAATTTCAAGGGAATTTAGGCCTTAGCAAATGTTTGGTTTTCTTTTTTTAAAAACCAGGGAAAATGAATTACAATTTTAAGAGGCTATTCAACTCTCAGGATATTTCAAGCATTAAGAAACTGCTATCAGATTTAAATTTTCTTTTTGGATTTCATTTTATTGAAAAAAAAAAAACAAACCCAAAACAGCCATATGTTGCTGTCTTATCATATTAACTTAATTAATATCAATTTAATGACTACTACAGTAAAACCAACATTGCTAGCAGTTGCAGGTCATGAAGTCCAATTTTAGTAATATATCTCCAACAATTACCAGCACCAACACATTACAGTAAAGAAAACACTGTCAAAACCAAGCACTTTAGAGCCAAATACTCAAAACGAACTTTGTCTACATCTAACATGGTTTTGTAGCCAGTATATCCCTCATTTTCCTGTGTGAACACAAGGATGTATGATGACATCTGTGGCCTATGTAGGTAGAACTAGATAAACCTAAAGAATGTTGGTGAGGTTTTTTTTTGTATAACCAAGTCTTTTTTTCTCCTTGTCCAGTGAATTGATTTATCGTTCTGAAGAGAAGTAACACAGGATACATCAATACTGGTTTTGAAAAAAAAGATCATTACTTTTGTTACTGTAGTCCCTTAGATTTTGGGTGTTTGGGGGGTAGTTTTTTTAAAAGAAATGTTTTCAAAATGCTCCTAATTAATTTTATACTATTCAGTTTTGTTTCTGACTGACAGGCCCTTGCATAGTATTTTTTTTGTTTAGGTGATCAACTGTGGACCACAGCATTAATATTTTCTAACTATCATCACTAATATCATCAGTGTATTTGGTATTTTTAAAACAGAGTAAACATTTTTAATACAAGATTTTGAAGCTAACATTTTATAAAGATGAGTGACTAAGTTCCTTTAAAAACAGCACAAAGGAATTTAATTTTGTAATGCATAATTTTTTCCTTTAGTCTATTTTTCCAAATAATCCTTCTTTTTTTTCCAAAAGTAATTGTTCAAAACAGTAATTTTACAAAACACTCTTTCTTAATTCTGGTTATCCTAAGATATAAATTAATAAAGTAGTTTCAATAGTGAAAAGAATTTTCCATTTTGATTTTCCAATTGAGTGAAATGTCTCCAGAAGAAACACTATAAACTTATTGAGAATACAGACATTGATTGTGCTATTTTAGTATTCATATGTTTCGAGTTGCAAGTATACGAATGGCACAGATTAATTAACTTTTATGCTAATGTAGCTTGACTAGAAATAGCACAGTTTTAATTTAAAGATTTTTATAAATTTTTATATTTAACATAGTATTGTTCCTTAACATAGTATTGTTCTTTCTTTATACACTTATCTGCACTTCTCATTCAATCAGTGTAGATTAAGGCAATTATGTCATACTGCACTGCTAACATGATACATGTATATGTTACTTCCTTAGTATGATGACAGACAAGAAACAGACATGAAAAGTATGATTTTAGTGAAGAGTATAATTCAAGTACTTATAAGCATAATTTTCATGAAGAAGCAGCATATAATTACATGAAATATTCATTGTGTCCTTCTCCATCATTTATATATTTTTAAATTATAAGGAACTATTTTCAGTCATTGTGCTGTAACATCTGTAAATTTCTGGCTATTCTGGATGTACAGCAATGTATTTGTACCTGAATGGTACCAAAGAGATAAACTATGAGATCCTTCTTGCAAGCAGAATTCAGCACTGGATACTAATAATGCACGTAGCACGAACCAAATCATTTATGATATAATTGCTCTACACAGCTGGCATTTAACAAAAAAAATAGTCATTTGTTACTAATTTCATTTCTTGGAGTAAAACTCAGATTATTTTTTTCTTCAAACAGTATTTTTCCTTTCTCTTTCTCTCACTCTTTAGGAAAAAAACCAACCAACCCAAACCATACCAAAATTTTGGGAGAAAATATCTTGCTCTAAATAAGAAGTCATTCAATCATTAACCACATTTTTTTTCAAATCTAGTTTTGTTAATTTATGTTTTATGGAAAAAAAGTTAATCCAGTTACACTTAGTTACCTATCAGTCTACATCTAGAGTTAACTGACATAAACACCATTTCTGTATTTAACAGAAGAACTGACAAATAGTTATCAGTGTAATGAACAGATTATAGAAGAAATTTTCTAGACATTACTACCTAAATATTTACAGGATAGTTAAATTTGGTGTTTAACACAGCCATTCAATGGAAATAGTCTCATCTACTTCCTTAACTTCTCAGATCTTTCATGTGTGTTTTTATAGTACAAATGCATTTTTTAAAGTAAATGACTCTCTTATTTAAGCTTTGAAATGATCATCATCTCAAAATCTTTAAAAATACCTACTACTACTACTACTACTAGATGAAAAAGCTTTTCATTTAAGAATATGATCTTGTAATTCAGTTGATGATCCTCAATTTAGTAACACAAAAGTTCACTAAATTTCATGAAGTTCCAGGGACAAAGACACAACAAAAAGAATACTACAGCCAGGTTGGGTTAATTTCTGTGGCTGTAGCCTTAGCTCTCAGAGACTCAGATCTCTGTTGAAAACAACATGTCAGCCTAGATGATATGCTAATGACTGGACATGTGCTTAGAAAAATACATAGCTCTTGCATACTGACGCTACTGACAGATCTCACCCTAAGGAAGCACTAGTACTTCTCTGTAAATACCCTGCAAGAATTCCTTGTAAACGAAAGTAGCCCATGGATCATAACAGCCAAAAGATGCTGTAGCATCTTGTAAGTATATATATATATATATATATAGTCTACTGGCTAACTACATCCATGATCTTTTTGCAGACTTATTTATTTCCTAGTAATTTTGTGTTGAAGCTAGATGCACTAAGCCTCTGATTTTTTATGGTACATGAAAAGGTCATTTAAGTGCATACATTGCATGTTATAGCCTCAGAGAATACATAACATTAATGTAATAGCTTTTACCACCTTCTCTCCTGTGTTTGAGCTTTTTTTCTGATACTATTGCTGTTAGACATGGCTTAAACATGAGCCAAATGCCGGACATTCTTGCTTAATTTCCCAAGATCATGTTCTATCCCTCATGAGGGCAACACACTTTTCTGAGTGTCAGCTGCTCACAGACTGTTTTTCCTGAGTTACTTTAGATAGTCAACACCAGAAATGAAAAGTAATATAGTCTGCAATAGCTAATATGAAAGCCAAAATTAACAGTAAAGAAAGATATCTCCTTTTTCCAGTTAGCCTTTGCAAGCAGAGAGGAAGACTAGTGGTGATACCAACATGTAGAAAGCTCTCTCTGCTCTGAAAGCACTGCTAAGTCACGTTCTTAAAGACTACTGAACTTCCTTCTGAGCATTCAACTCCACTAGACAGAAGAGGATGGCAGGGAAGTAATACAATTGTTACTACTTCATTCCTTAACCTTTCCACCGATTATGTATCATCATCTTCCATCACCAAAGCATTAGATTTAGATATAAAGATTGGTGATAAAGAGCAGCAGCTACACTGAACTCCTCTCTGGAGAACCTCTGTCTCCCCTACCATAAAGAGGGAGCAGACCTAACTGTAATTCCACTAGGTAAAATGTTCACCTCCATGCGTATTAATGAATCTATTGTTTTTCATGGCAGGCTATCAGGGATAAGAAATATTTAATGACCAAACTTCTCTAACAGCAGATAATAGTCTGCTGGCCATCATCTTTCACTCACCAATGTCTCTAGTTCCACATTGTTTACTATCTACCTCATAAAGCAATAGTCAAATATTTCAGTGCTTCAGTGTTTTAGAAAAACAAACATTTATTGTGATTAACATCTAAATATGAGTGACAGTTCAGTTATTCCACTTCAATAAGGGAGAAGAACTTACCATATAAGTAGTCTTTTGTCTCCTCTAAATCTGCAGTTCCACAATACAAAGCTGTTAGTAACACTTCTGACCTTTTTGTCTTGTCATTTTCTCCATATATCTGTACCTATTCAATGTCCCACTAATACAATTATTTGCACTAGCCACTATTAAACTATAAAATGATTCAGGTAAAACATTTGCCTCAAACAACCTGATTGTAGAAAATGTATCACTTTTTGTTTGGTTGGTTTTAATAGGATGAGGACAAAGATTTGTACCACCAAGGTAAAGTGAGCTGAGATCAGTGTCAAGCAACAGAAATCATGCCTTTTGATTACACTGCATCAGAAAACAATGCGCTAAGAACATCCAGAGAAAGCAAGTATTCACTGGTAGGAATTTGACAAAGATATTTCTGGTTGCCTCCAACTTCTACATTTTGTGTAGTCTAAAAGCTTTTTTTCAGACCCCCAATGATTAGTTGAGAAGGTACACATATTTGCAAACTCATTTGGCAAGATACGGTATTCTTAACATTTTTTCTTCCAAGAGAATACAAAGATTTCTCTTTACTTTCCCACTATAATAATGGAAATGTATACATTATGGTTTTATATGTTTTCAAAACTTCTAGTCACATTCTTGCTTAAAATAATTGTATGGATATGACAACATCATTTAGAATTTTTTAAAAAGTCAGTAAATGTTATGATGCATGTTTGATATGATAAATTAAAATACCTCAGTTTGCTTTCTTCTGTGCTGAGACTACCTTCCACAGATGACAGACTACCAGGGGTATCTTGATATGAACGTCTTACATCTTGGAGGATTGTCCCTCTGTGCCAGTCTCTGCAATCTAAATCTTTGTGGGTATCTGTACAGAAAGAAGACTATGCTAGAAATATTTTCATCTATTTTACAGAAGGAACTTCTAAAAGAGGAAATACATATTAAATGAAAAAAATTAATTAATTCATATTAATAGGTAGTTAATAAATTACACAACATTATTATAATTAAATCCCTTTTTACAAGAACAGCAGAAACATAGTTCCAATATCACCTTCTGACTGTTGCTCTGTACGCTCTGTCTCCCCATCCAGGTCATCGATGAAGATATTGAATAAGACTGGCCCACAAACTGACCCCTGTGGAACCCCCCTGGCCACAGGCCTCCAACTTAACTCAGCTGTGTTGATCAGCACCCTCTGGGCTCTGTCATTCAGTCAGTTCTTGATCCACCTCACATTACACTCATCTAACCCACATAGCCTGAGCTTTTAGATGAAGGAGATCATTACTCATGAGTAGCTATAAGCAAATACATCTCACTTAAGTAAAACTATCTTTAATCCTTTAAACTTTCTTCTGTCTTCTCTTACAAGAATGACTTCATAAACTAGAAGCAAAATCATAGTATTTCATAGTAAACCTGATTATCCTTTAAAAAAACTTGTCTTTTGGAAACAAACTGTAAAAATGTTTACAATTCAGCTCTAGCATTTATCTGTCTAGAGTATGTATTTTAATACTGTGAATTTGCTTGAAGAATTTTAAATACACCAGATCCTCACTTTACTTGACAGACTTCTAAAAGTACTCTGTCTAGAGGGCAACAGTGAAACGACAACTTTGTTTCTATCACAACTAACATGAGATGATTCACCTAGAAAAAAAGCATTCACGAGTGAATTAATGATGTTAAACCCTTCCCTGGTGCTACATGCAGTGCTTTGAATCCAGATGAAGCCATATTGTTAAAGCAGTGTGGAAGACTTCTGCATTCCTATAAGGTTTGTGGCATTCTCAAATGCACATCTTTCATATTAACCCCATCTGTGGCTTTCTCAATAGCCAAGAGTAATGCTGTTGAATTCTTGCCTGTGCAGGGAAAACACCAGTGTAAGAGTGACCTCTGCAGGGTGTCAGTGCCCTGTAACTGCAGCCCTGGGGACTGCCTGTAAAACACACTCATACATTTATTTGGAAACAGAATAAGTGTCAAGCTACAAACCCATGCTCCCTTCAACTTGCAGCCCAAAATCAGTAATAACCTGACTATATAGCTTGTAAACACAAAATTATAGCTTCTGTACCAGACTTGCATCACAATTATAGACATGAAAATGATGTACAGACATGCTTAAAACATTCTGCTGATTCAAAAGAGGTTTGAAGAGTTTATGTCACATAGAATAAATACAATTTGTACCAATTTTTGTCATTTATAATGCAAGTTCCACTCTCACTGTACCAACAGTTGTCCTTCCCTGTCACGTTTATAAATCTTCTTTCTTTGTACTACTATTCTCTTTTTACACTAAAGGACTCAGTCCATATCTACACTTTCTACCATGCTTAGAGTAAATAAAATTCTCTTACAAGTGAGAATAATCTAGATGGAGGCACGGGTGAATAGCAAAAATAATTCTTTCACATGGATTTTTACTCAACTGAAAATTGCTTGTGGCTGCTGGGGAAAATATATCAAACAAACAAAGCAAACAAAGCCTAGAATGTTCTACAGGCTGAGGTTTTCATTTAAAATCTTTTATTTGCTAGAAAGTATGAAATAGAATAATTTTTATGAAAAAAAAAAGTATGTAGGCACTGTTGTGACTCATGAGAATCCATAAGTTTACAGTTACTCTGTGCAAAGGTATGCATTCCACCCCATGCATTAACAGGAGTTATGTAGACTAAACCCAGAACTAAGTAGTTTGCTCTAATCGGCATTAGCTGTATTGATAAGTTCTGTTTCAGACAATGCATTTAAAAAATAATGTTAAACAGCTGAAGAGTATATTCTTGTTATGACTTCTATTCCTGTCTTTTAGATGATAAATGTTTCTCATTCACATTTCTTCACCTTTTTTACTTTGATTCTTGTATATATATTTTAGGATTACTCTTTTTAGTCATAGTACATTAGACTGATTAAACAGTAAAATATTAATCTAGTTTATTTCCATGAAATTCTTTGGCACATTGAACTATATTATACAGATGGATTGATGGATTTATAATCTTAATGAGGTCAACCTTTTTGTATTCTATCTGTAAACACTGTGAGGTGATGAATTTATTCATGCTCTGCTTTCCATTTCTACATCCGTTTCTTCATATACACAATTGTCATACACATATCTGCAGTTTCCTTCTTGATATGCCCAATTTATAAAGGCAGACAACCTTTGCTAGTAAGATAAAAAATGCTGCAAGGACCTAGATTTTGCTAAAACTTACATTTTGTAAACAAGGGCTCAAAACTGATGTGATACAGACCTATAGCACAGCAGCTCTAATAGGCTGAACCTTTTGGAAGTACTTCTTCATTTAGCTCTATAATTCTCATGTGGATGAATATTAACCAATGAAATGGTCCATCCAACTCCTCATGGGAAGTGGCTCTCCCTGATTTCATTATTTTCCTGTATTAATGATACAAATGTTGCAGAGATTAATATGCGTTTAAGATTCTATAGAAAAAACCCACAATCTGCCACTGTACTTTGTGAACCTAAAGTGAAATAGAGTGGTTGTTAGCTGGAGCAAGACCTCAACCTGCAACTCACCAAATGGTAATGCAAAGTAAACATCCAGCAAAATCTCATGAGAAGTTGGTGTTTTTGTGCCTTGAATTTCACTCCCATTTTTTATTACTTCAGAATGCAATGTCCACCAGGAACCCGGACCTTCCTAGGAAAAAATATTCTGAAAGTTACCTAGGTAGAATTTATAGCATTATCCACTTTTTTTTTTTTTTTTTTTTCCTGAATGAAGGTTCCCGTAAGTCAATAGAAATTTATGACATCAATAAGCTTTGGATTCATTCTAAAGTCTTTCAACCTTTGTTTATGTAAGAGGTAGGTAGGACTTCACCAAGTTTTCTTACAGGTATGGAATTAAAAATATTTGCTCTACATTATAGATAAATATACATTAAGAAGATCAGATGATTAAGACATGAGAAATATGAATATTAAAATGAACTGAGATTTTCCAGTTCTCTTTTGAAGTGGCGTCAAAGAAGAACATTCTAGCAAGTCAATATATCCTAGTAACCAAGCAAAAAACCAGCTTTTGAAGTAACGCTCCCTAATAGGTTATTTCTGAGTTGTAGAGCTGCAGGGTCAAAACAAGCAGGATAAATAACAGTTCCACAGTTGCCTAATTACAAATTAAATCTTAGAGGGTCTGAAGAAATTATGAAACAATCTCTACTCTTGCATCTTCCTTTCTTTGAAGTTTCAATATTTACTCTTGAGTCACTATCTCTGTGTCAGTGAATGTGACTGTGACTCAGCAACAGCTTGGATAGCAGCACAAAACAACTTGCCTTGGGGCCTGAAGCAGCACTTGGCAGCTGTGATACAGAGCAATTTCTAATTTAAGCAGAAATTTCTTTCTTTCCCACCTTCCGTTTTTCTGAGTAGAATCACTGAAATGTTAGTTCAATGTGTCAGGTTTGCTGGCAGGACTTGTGATCCTGTGAAGGGACCCAGGCTGGAGCAGTCTGTCCCTGAAGGACTGTCTCTCCCGGTGGATGACCCACGCTGGGCAGTGTGTGAGGAGCTGCCCTGTGGGAGGGCCCATGCCGGAGCAGTTTGTGAGGAGCTGCAGCCCATGGCAAGGATCCACGCTGGGGAAGTTCATGAGGGACTGTCTCCCGTGGGGAGGGACCCCACAGTGTAGCAGTAGGAGGTGTGAGGAGGCCTCCCCCTGAGAAACAGCAGTGGCAAGTCCATCTGTAATGAACTGACTGCAACCCCCATTCCCCATCCCCTGCGCTGCTGGGGGGGAAAAAAAGGGAGTCCCAGGAAGTGGAGGGGTGGGGAGAGGTGTTTTAAGACAGTTTTGTTTCTCATCTCCCTGCTTTTTATTGTCTCTTTAATAAATCAAACCTTTTTCTCCCTAAGTTGAGTCTGTTTTGCCTGTGACGTTAATTACCGAGTGACCTCTCTGTCCTTAACTCACAAGCAGTTTGTTATATTCCTCACTCTCTCTCTCTCCTGTCCAGTTTAGGAGGGGCAGTGATACTATGACTAGGTGAGTATTGGGCTAAACCACCACAATATTAAATTGCTCTTTTCTAATTTGGAGACACATTTTTGTTGTTGTTGTTTACATAGACTCTATGAACTCTGTGTTGGAAAGCCTATTAATAGGAGAGTTGTGCAGTATTAGAATAAGGTACCTCTTATTTTTTCTGATTTTAGACAACTTTGCAGCACTTGTATGTTGTTTCAGCTATTTCCAGACTCTTAACAACCTTTTTTTTTTTTTTTGCTATTTTCTTGCTTTCCTACTGAGAGCAAGCATGCTCATTCTGATGGCTAACTAGGACTATGCTGGATACATGATAAGTCTTGTGATTGACCAATTTTCTCCACTCATCCCTTACCATGCACTCATACTATTAATTTCTTCACAGTATTGCATGGCAGATTTCTTTTTTGCTCTTTGAGACAATGGCCAATTTCCTTGAGAGACGTAACAACAGTATTTTGCCCATTTTAATAGGTCAAATTTACTTTTTGGGGTTTTGCCCACAATCAAGAGGCAGGCCAGAAGTCTCCATTTAAAATTCCCTAACTCTAAGCACATAAACCAAAGTATCCCTGCCATAATAATTCATGAGTGCAGATGAAGTCTAACCCATTTACTGAATTATACCTGACTCAGCTATATGAGTTATTTCTTGATCGTATATGGATAATGCATGATAGACACGTGTTATGCCTCAATATTACAGACTAAAACAAGTGAGACAAATGAAAATTGATCATAAATATTATTACAGTATTTTGGAAAGCTAAGAAAGAGAAAGTAAGTGGATTTTACTCAGTATTTTATATTCCCACAAAAAGTCAACTTACATCTGTTGCATGCTTCACAGTTGCAAGAGGAATCCACAGAACTCCTAAAATGCTGTCCCAGAGCAAGCCTTTCTTCCAGAGCTCTATAATGAAGCCCTTTTCATCAGCACAGATTTCACTAAAAACAATAAATAAACAATTAAACTGAAAACTCAGTCTCAACTGCTCCGTAATCCACCATAATAACTTTAGTTAGTGACTTGCAGCAGATACAGAAGTGTTTGTTTGGTTTTTTTTAATATACTCATAAAATGCAAGATAGCAGGCAGGTACAAAGGTTAGAGTCTCAAGTCACTGTGCAAGATTGCTCTTACAAGCTAATGAGCACATTTCTGATGGAAACGTGTCACAGAAGTTACAGTTGTTAGTAGCTTTATTTTGCTGCAAGATTTGGCCCTATTGGATATAACCCAAGAAGAAATCTGGATGAAGAAATGACTTTAGTTCAGTTTTAGCTGCTTCTGAGCAGCTTCTGCCTACAGAATTCCTCAATTGCCTCGCACAAGACACTGGTCTCCTCCAAGGGCAGCCCTGAAGAACTTACATTCTGAGGTTTCACAGTAGCTAACTTGTTAGGTGCAGGAGTAGTGTAATATACTTAGCCTTTTGTCAGGTAAGTTCTTTTAGGTAAAACTAGGATCCACAAAAATGATCAGTCTTTAGAATGTAAAATTCAAAGGAACATTTTCCATGAAAACAGTAGGTTTTGGCAATGTCAGCTATGATGGCATCCACTGTCAATCAGCATGGACTGTCAGCTAAGAATGAATTATAATGGTATGGGAAAAATTCCATCCTCCCTCGCAGAAAACTAGAAGAAAGTGCCAAAGTATTTCCTAGAGGAAACTGAAAGTGTTTCTTGTTTTCATTGTAAAAGAGACTAGGTATAAGAGACATTTGGAGCTTGTTCCCTTAGAATTGAGAAATTGCACTGCATAACAACAAGCTGGGAAAACAGCCCTAAATCTCAAGAGCTGCAGATCCAGGCTCTATTTTAGTTCCACTTACGAGACGCTTGCATTTTAATATTAGCTGGTCGTGGCAAAAAAAAATACCATACCACAACCTTATTTTGCGAGAACTTAATACAAAATTTTGCCAGGCCATGTGACTCACCCATGCATTGAACTAAAATTAAGAGAGAAGTTATTTCCTCATGGAATGACTGGCATTGCTTATAGCAACATATAAAAAGACCAGTTCTGTAAATATGAACAATATAATAAAGCAAACATCCGTCTCTCTGCTTTGAGTGATTGTATGTAATCTCTATTTGAACAAATTAATTTTAAGTACTAAGACTAATCTTCAACTGCTTCACGTACTGGGAATTATTATGTACCATGAAAAGGACAAGTGAAATCTGAGAAGGGCAAAAGGTGCCATCCCGGAGATGGTTACTAGACTTGTCACATTTCTCTCAAAAAACACTATGTTGGCTGCCTCAGTGTCTAATTTTCCACTGTATTTATGCATTGAAATAGATACAGTGAATTTTTCCTTTGTTCAGCTTCTCCATTTACAAATATAATACAGAAGACATGCTGTAAATTATTTTAGACTGTTTTTAGACCCAACTTCAAAACTGTTGCACTGAAAACTGGACAGTGAAGCTGCATCTTGAAAGTTTAGTATGTAATTTCTTTAAATGAAAGCTAGTAATATCTGTGTGTAGTGGAACAGGTGTTTTTACAGGTAGAGATGAAGAGAGAGTACTTCAGAAAATCTACTACAGTCTGACTTTTCAAAGTCTATCTAAATGTATTCGTGCCTATTAAGTCTTTTACAAAGTCTGCTTTGTTGTGTAGTTGAGTAGGCAGTAGGTGGAGCTATAGCAACTGATTAACATGCTACAAAAGCAGTTTAGTATTTGGTTACATTTAAATTGGAAAATTAATTGGAAATTAATCCTAATAAAATGATGTCATCAAACACTCATTTGCATACAATATGATTAAAAGCAAAGTATTTACACAATGGAAAAGCAAATATATTAAATAATATTTCAACACTGCTCAAGAAAATATGCTACACAAATCCACTTTACAATATTTTTAATTGAGTCTTCAGTAAAGATCATAAACAGAGCAAATGCACTGCAATTTAATTGATCTACTTCCCGATATACTATTACATGATCATCCAATTCATGCCAAATGTTTTAGAGAACTGTTATTTCTGGAATAGTAAAGTGCCAAAAAAATCATGGTAACACAGTATTACCACACAGCCATGATTTCTCTACACTGAAACCTGACAATCTTTTTCATGAGTCAAAGCTGGAGTATAAGAATGATATTTTAAAAAGCTAGCTATTGACATTAACTTTCCTTACCATTTTAAAAGACAGATACAATTCTCCTGTTTGGGTAATTTAGGCTGTGGCTCTGAATGGTCTGCTAGAATAGTCTGAAGACTGGGGTGTGAAGGAGGAATTAGTATCAGATTAAGATTAGTTTTATATGGACAGAAGTAAAATTCCTTTGATAAGTCATTACAAAAAAAGATATTTACAGGATTTTGTAGCCAGAAAGTAAAAAAAAAAGATTCAAAACATCTCATTCTTCTGATAGCAGTGAAAATACTTGAATTAGAAAAGAAAATGTAAAAAGGACATTTTTCATAAACATAACTAAAGCAAATAATTTGTTTAATTCTGTGACAATATTTCAACTAACTCCAGATCTCAGGAATAAAAATCTGATGATTGAGAAAGATTTGTGCAAGGAGAAAGAAGGAACCAAAAATAGTAGACATTAACCTACTATCTCAGCATCTGATGAGTTTTCATATTTATTTGGTTTAACTGCCTCGAAATTGACAGCTAAAACCAGTTTCATAGAATTACAGTCAGTATATAAGTAAGGACTCTCCTGACCAGTGAGAAAAGAGGAAATCTAAGACAGTAAGATAGACAGTTGAGTGATGTGGACAAAGATCTACAGAGAGGATAAGAAACAGTAAGGGTAAATGATAAAGAAACTACCTAAATTAGCAGTTAAGTAGATAAATGAATGTATCAAATATGAGTCATACAGAAACAAAATTGAATAAAACAAAAATCATGGTAGATCAACTGAGGATCAATTTGAGTTATACTCCTCATTCCTATATCCCTCAACATTACATTAAATTAAAGATACTGGAGACGATATGTTCTTGTTGACTGTTGACCTTATTCTGCAATGTGGCTTGCAAAAATAACTTTTGTTCTGTTTGTTAGAACTAGCCTGGCACCTTTTCTCTGAGAAGGACGTTTTTTCTTTGCTTTGTGGACTGTTCATGGTTTTGGACATTATTAAATTCTCTAAGCTACCCAAATACAGCAAAGATAAACCAAAACCAAATCATAAGAATTCCCTGTTACTTACAACATGAAGTCCTGTTCCCAACAAGGTTCACTTCCCCTTCTGTCTACTGTAGTACTTTTCAAATTTTGGACTTTTAAAACAACATAGGTTGTGAATGCATCTGAAAAAGAAATAACCAACACATTAAAATCTACTTTATTTCTTCCTAAAAGCTAGAAACATTCAACCCCATGGTAGCAGGGTTTTAACTCTTACTCCATACAAAACATTCAGAGGTGTGGTTCAAATATGTGGATTCAAACAAGGAAATTCTACTCATTCCAGTAGAGTTACAACAGGAAAATCTCTGCCCATCACAGATGGGAGAGAACATAATCCTAAATGTGAGTAAGTATTTTAAGGATCAGCTTCCAGATGTGGCTTCTCAGATTATTTATCAATCTCCCTGGCAGATGAAACTAGAATGCACTCCCTCTCTGCAAATTAGGATTTTTTTTTTGCTATTCAATTGTTATGGTAATAGTGGTGACTGGTTAATGGGTTTTTATGTGCAATTAAGGGAAGGCCACAAACTTTTAATATATAATTCAGTCTCATCTTTGTGTGTTAATGTCAATCTCTTGATAAATGCAGCACCAAAACTGATTTCATATGCAGTCTCACATGAACTTTAAATGTACAATATGAGTAGCAACAAAATTGGACCTAATCAGCAAAAAGAATAGTTTTAAAAAAACTGAAGTGCTTGAAAATGTCACTGATAGAAAATAAGAAACAGAACTAAGGGAAAACTCTACCCTTTAGGGCCTCACACCTGAATCTAAGGTACCAAAGGACATATTATATCTTCTCCATGAATGTGACAGTTCAGAAAACTCAGCTTGTGTGTATGTAACACATCCTTCACTAGCCTCTAGCATCCTATGTAAGGATCAACATTGACATAGGGTTAACAATGGACTATTTATTAAAAAAATAGAGCTACTGCCAAACTACACGTGAGATGTAGCCAAGAACAGCAGTAATTTTTGAGCTGTCTGTATTACTATAGGTCAATCAACCAGTCTGAGTTGTAGGGAAGCTGTCACTGTTTGCATTAGGCTATTGAATAGATTGCATCAAATAAAAAGTGTGAAGAAGAGTTAGCTCTGTACATCCTGTACGTAGTTCTTATCAATTAGAACAGATGATAATGTTTCACAAAAGTATTAAACAATGTTATGTAGTGGAAACTATTTTTTTAAATTCCAAAATCAATAGTGATTAATGTTATCTATTTATTTTCTATAATTCAGTGCACCAGTCTTTATTCTTACACTGAAAAAAAAAACCTGACAAAGTCAATATAGATTTCAAAGTCTGGTGTCTTACTTGTGAGAAATGGTATCAACAATATATGATTCACATACTATTCCACTGCTCATTCCATGTAATTGAGGCAAACAAAACAGAAAATATGCAAAATATTTTGTAGTTGCAAAATTTGCTCGTAGTTTGTTGGCTCGCAGCTCAAGGTTTAAGAAGTGTTTTTAACAAAACACTCATCATGCTCGTTGAAAAACAACAATCTACAATATTTAACTCCAGCCATTTTGAGGACTCACATCTATATCTACACTTAAAAAAACTTAATACTAACCTACCCCCCAAATTAAAACTCATCTCCTTCAAATGAAGCTGTAACCATAAGATAGAGACCTTAAGGTACATTTTTAGTGGTAGTTTGTTACATTGTTCTGTTATCTTCATGTGCAACTGTATTGTGTTTCTCATTCAAAAATTTTGTGTTCCTATGTATCACATTAGGTGATCAAACCTGATCATCTTCTATCTTCCCCCAGTTTCTTTTCTAGCACAAAACCTGAAGAATTTTCACACTGTCTGCATTATCATGCAGGTGCTGCTCTGAACTTTGCCTTTTAAAATAGCTATTTCTCCACTAGTTCCTTGAGTTCTTTGGCCCTTCTCTGTATCTAAATGTTACCCTTCAGTTCTTTACTACTAAATCACCTGCAGATTTCCTGAGTTCTATGAAGTAAGAAAATGTAGACACTCTACTTTCTAAAAGAAATAGGAATATGTAACCTTCCTGAAGAATAACAGTGTCAAGATTGAATATCATTACAATACCCTGACAATGGAAAGGAACTATGAATTTTGCTTAATGATAAGGTTTGTTTCCACAAATCCATTATTGCAACTGTCAAACTTTTGTCTGTCAAAAATGGAGACAACTAGTGATTTTTTTTTTTTGTGAAGAGAAAAAGGCTAGCCTATACCCTTGCTCATATCTTCTGCTTTCAACCCACAGCAGCTCATTGCAGCTTAAATCAACCACTATATCAACTATAGGAGAATCCCAGAATTTTGAGAAACATGCCAGTATGTCATTACTGCCCTCAGTCGCCATCTACATAATTTCTCTGCCCAAGGAAACATGGGCTTACACTGAAGAATACACCATTCAAACTTCATTGCCATTACGTATGGTATTCACGAGTCTTCAACAGCATTCAAAGGAAAATTAAAATTACCTAACTTTTATAAAGTAATTCTGTTTGAATCTGCAAGTTATCACTTCTTTTGAGTACGAAAAAATTACAAGATTTGCTGAACACTGAAAAACGTTTTTCTGATTGCATTAGTATTTCAATGAAAGAGTGGTGATTTTTCTGTCTATACTTCATACACATACTTCACAGCCTTCATGTGAAGTTTAACTGCTTCAGAGAGTTAGATAAGCTAGTTCTCACTACCTTTCTTTAATCAAGATAACTTTAAACAGTTTGCAGATGTTGCTTGTATAGATTAGCCAGATACCTCTAGTGGTTTTTGCTGTGTTGATGTCATGGTTTCAGCTGGGATAGTACCTGGTAAATGACTGTGTTTTGGATTTAGTATGAGAACAATGCTGATAACACACTGATGTTTTAGCTGTTGCTAAGTAGTGCTTACCCTAAGTCAAGGATTTTTTAGTTTCCTATGCTCTGCCAGGAAGGAGGTACAGAGGAAGGTGGGGGGCAGCATGTCCAGGACAGCTGACCTAACAGAATGTATATAAACACAGTATATAAACTGGGGAAGTTGCAAGGAGAGCTAATCGGGGACTGGCTGGGCATCAATCAGCATTGTGCATAACTTGTCTTTCTTGGGTTTAATTTCTCTCTCTTTTTGTTTTCCTTTTCATTATGTTTTATTTCAGTTATTAAACTGTTCTTATCTGAATCCATGATTTTCACTTCCCCCTCCCCACTCCAATTCTCCTCCTCATCTCGTAGGGGAGAAGGAGGAGTGAGCAAGTGACTGTGTGGTGCTTAGTTTCCAGATGGGGTTAAACCACAACATTTTATTAGGTTATATACACATGCCAGCTTCTCCTGAGAATTGTAATTGGAGACATCTTGAATGACTTAAATTTATCATCTACTCAGCTGTGAAAAATCTCTGGCTAAGTTTGGACCTTCTTTTTCACTCTGGTTAAATTTTGCTACTGGAGGCAAACAACTGAGTCCTGAGCAGATTGATTTTGCTCGTAATTATTGCCTGAGACTTATATCTGATTGCCATAATGTCCATTGGTATCTCCCAGCTGTATTTCCTCAGTGGGAAAATTCAGATGTCATCTTCTCCTCACCCTGGTCAAGCTAAAATCCTTTATATAGAAAACAGTGTATCTTGGCTGACGACACATTTAGGTTATCAAATCAAGCAAAAAAATATTTTTATTGGAAATATCATTTGAATACCACTTTTTTGAGAGAGAATAATAATTAGTAATTGAAAATTACTAATTGAGGCCACAATCTTGTTTGTTAATTTGATCTTTGAAATAAATGAAGAATTATTTAATACATATATATATGTGTTTTGTACTGAACTGTGGATGAAATGCATGCAAGTAGTACCAGGCTTAAAAGATTTTTTAGAGTGATACACCGATATGTGCCCAAGAAATAAAAATGTAAAGCAGAAATTAAAAGGAAAAACAGACTTACCATCTGCTTTATCCAACTTTCCTTTTTTCACTATAAAAAAGAAAAGATTATATTCAGAGAATACCTTTCCAATAATTTTTATGAAAAAAAATCTAAGAGATTTCTTTGATATAAAAATATCAATAAAAAATGAAAGTAAATAGTCTTAGAAAAAGATAAGCACCATTGTGGTACTATAGCTACTCAGAATTATTTGGAAAGAAAATATATGGAAAATCTTTGCAGCTTATAGAAACTTAGTAAATATATGGATACAACCCAAAACACAGAATACAGACCAGGTGACAAGGATGGATAGTCACCTCATAATGCTAGCTCAAAATTCTTCTCAATAACAGCTATGGAAGCTCACAGACTTCATATAATATAAAATAGCTTCTATCATCTTACAAGGAATCCCTGCTTATTGTTAAAAAAATACTGTAATAATTATCTTGCCAATTAAAAAGGGAACATTTCAAATATTGACTTTTTTCAACAATCTAAATTTCCAAGCTATGCTATGGCTTCCATTAATGAAAAATGTCCCAAAGGAGCACTGTGATTCAAATAGGATTGTGATTCAGGTAGTCATCATATTCACAAAAATCTAACCTGGTCATCATTTTGTACCAAGTGTCTGACTACTAAAGTACATTGAATTTAGACATTTAAATAATATAATTAAATATTAAATTTTCCTGTCGTATCAAGGCATGTAAGACAGATCAGTTTGAATGAAACATCACTGCAGTCCTCTAACAATTAAATCTGCCCTAATATACTTACATAAATCATATTTCACTGCTATATTTAGGACATAGTCATTGCCAATAAAATGTGTTGTTAAGCCGACAATTTCACATCACAAAGGATCCCAATAGCTTACTATTGTTTTCCAATTCCCTTCCCACTTGCTTAACTTCCTACCTTCCTTTTCATTACTCTTGCTTTCAGTCTTTCTTTTTTCCCCATTCCTAAACATCTGCCAGTAATCTATAGAACTGAATGATATGCAGAATGTCTGAGAGTCTGAATTCCATAACATCTCATGCTAAGAAGGCTCTCACTTTTAACACAAAACTGTCACTGAGCCACAAGCAGAGTTCACCTACACTGCAAGAGCACAGAGTTTGCACACTGTGCTTACTTCCCTTGAAAGAGTGACAGCAAGAAATATTCCAATTGACTTAAGAGTGATGCACATATGCAGTCTATTAAGTTGATTTTTATAGCCATCTGCTAAATATTTGTCACATCGGTGAAGCAGCTTGTGTAATAAGAACCTACCTTTTACAGAGAGAAGTTCCATTCCAGTAGAAAAAATATTTTCAAGACCATAAATTGAAATCAAGCTTTTTGTAAAAAATGAAAAAACCTAGTTTGGCTTGAAGATTAAATCACTCTTTTAATCCTATTTCCTTATCGCAAGTGTGTTTCACTTCTCCTGCATGCTCCTCCCATGTTTCACATGGAGGAAAGCCAGCCAATTGACAGAGCAGCAAAAGACCAGTGATAAACTCTGTCTCCCTTTATACGCACTCTGAGATGGAAAAGGAAAGGAGAAATATTACAATGGTTTCCTCACCCTCATTTCCTCAACTTCTATCTGCTGTATGCAGCTGCCTCTAGTCTAAACACTTTTCTGAATACCATCTGTGCCAGCAATTACAAACTCAGTGCAACTATTTTATCAAGAAAATACTTTGGAAGTTCTTAAACTTTGATTTGAGTACTTGCAAGCCATCTGAAGTGGAAAGTATGTCTATTTTTTTTTAAAGTTAGTTTGTTTTTAACACATCTTCAGAAGTCTTTTTTTTTCTGTAAGGGTAGATTAGTGCTAAAATAGGCTATCAGAGAAGATGTGGAGTCTGTCCTTGGAGTTATTCAAAACCTGGCACAATCCTGGGAAACTTGCTTTTACTGACCCTGGTTTTAAGCTGGGATGTTGGACTAGTCAACCTCAGGGAGTTCTTTCTGCATGATTCTGTGATAGCCCACAAAGTGAAAAGTCTGTTAACTGTAGCATGGAAGACAAGTCAGTGCAGGATTTCAGGAAAGTCTACTCTCATAATATGTGTAGTTTTGATTTTTTTTTTCTACCATAGAAGTATCTAGTACTTACATTGTTTTAGGATCATGCTACTATGTCATAATGTGAAGTTATTAACATATTACTTTTTGGTCTTGTGTTTTAGATCAATATATTTGCATAACTCTCTTCTGAGTTCTATTTATTCTGAACATGTCTCCCACAACAGTCTGATGGTCTTAGAGCCAGATTTACACCTTACACAAGCAATGTTGTTTCCCACTGAGCTAGTCTGGTATACACTGGCATAGAATCTGATCCCAAGTGTACATTTGGGTCAAATGAAGAATATTTACTTGGAGCAAAACTTTAATCACTGTTGACTTAAAGTGCTGTAAATAGAGTCCATAGCAAGCTTCAGCTTTTGCTATGTCAAAAGTTGCACAGCTGCATCTATGTACCCTTCTGAAATTGTGCAAGCTTACCTTCTCTTCCTTTCTTCCACTCACTGACTCAGATATTAGGGCCCTCCATGTAAAATACTGATTTTCTCCTTGAATCCTTGGGTTCCAGCAGCAACAGCAATCATGGTGGTTCATTGACTGTGATGTCATGACTGTTTCTTACATATGCAACTAGGAAAGATGTTATGACTTTATGGTAGGAAATACACAAACAACACTTGAACATATGTAGAAGGTCACTGTGAACTGAGAATGGGGAACGTGCAAATGCTCTTCCATTTGGAAAAAAGCATTTATTATATTTAACAAAAGAGTAATGAGAAGCACTGAGCTGGAACAAGCTGTCAAGATGATGTGTGCCTAAAGGGCATAAGAGTAGAAGCTGCTGCACAACATACGTTTCACAAACTGATACTTTCAGTACCTCAAGCAATTGCCCTGTTCTTTAGTCATGCCTTCCACAATGTTTTCCATATTATCATTTCTTATTTAATGCCTGATATTACACTTAAGCACTATAAATTGGCTTCATTTAAAAACATCTCAACATTGCAGATCTATATGCAGAATCAAGAATTTAGGAAGACTTTGGAAAAAAAAAAGTAATTGTTTACATGGCATTTCTATCTAAACTATATCAAAACTTCACTCTAGTCACTCTATTCAGAAGAGAGGAACTGGATATACTGCTGTTAGTAAGGATGTGTTACCTGACACTGCTTCCAAAAGATGTATGCAATTATTTTTCAATCCAAATTCTCAACTGATACAAGGAGAACACTATTCTTTTCATTTGTGAGCTTATTTTTTTGTGAGAATATCATTTTTTCCCCACTTCTTTCATATATGAAATTATGTAGCACATATTAACAAATAGAAGCCTGACAGCATCTTTCAGTTAATTAACTGAAATGAGGGAGATTTCAGTCTGATGGTTTACCTACTTGGCATTCAGACTTCATATTGTTCTTCTCAGGAAGTTCCTCCTCTGCGGGATACTTGTAATGCAAAAACTATGGTCAGGAACTCCTAGGTTTTAATATAATATGTTGCACAAGGCAAACAAGGAAGAGAGCATTTTGAACAGTGATTGCAAAAACATGTGGAAAATAACATCTCAACTTTCACATGAAAATGAAAACACAGCCTATTGCTGTTTTAAGATATGCTATGGAAGCCAATATTAAAAAATAAACTTGGAGGAAAAAAAAACAGCCCAATTTCAATTGATATTAGAAATAAAGAGCATAGGAGCAGGTTCCTGAAAGAACCTACAATGCTGTGAACATTATGAAGCCATCTTGGCTACTTTTACATTGTCCCATGTGTCTTTTTGAAGACTTTTGACCTTAGAACACCAGTGTTTTAACTGTTCTTTCTTTTTTTTTTTTTTCTTGAAATTCTCCATTTGAGAAGAAAGAGAATTTGCTCATTTGGAAAAAAAATATAGATTGAAATTTTCAGCTGATCAACATTCATCAATATCTCCTCACACTAGTGCATAAAGAAATATGCCAGTCACCTCAGAAGACTAGGAGATAAACTATGATCATAAAAAACACTGAAAGCTGAAGGAATTCATCTAGGAAAGCAAGATAGAAACATCAGTTTTTGCAGCTAGTTAATTTTTACCTTTCAGAATTATAGATTCTGCATCCCTAGGTGTATACAGTAATTTTCAGTGGACTCCATAAGTGATAAAAGGGAAATAATGAACTCCGTAACAAAATATGCTATCAAGAAATACATCATCAAAGCGACAGGATAAACAGAAAATCAATCAGCTGATTTCTCACCTTGAGAAGCCATGAGCAATACTGAAGACAGGAACTAAAAATTAGATCAGTTTTGTCTTTTCCTCAAGAAGATATATACAACTTTGGCTAGGGATAATAGGTGATGGGTTCCAGGCATCACAAAAATCTCTTTGATAAATGAGTTCAATGCACTCCATTTACCCTTTCCAAGAAGAGACAAAGGAATTCTCCTCCTTAAAAAAAAAAAATAAAATGTGTTATTAACCACCAAGAAGATAGATAGAAATTTTATTGAAATGTCTATTTTTTATTCAGCGCCAAAACAGGAGTGAAAAGGCGAGCCACAGCAATGCAAAAAACCTTGACATTTTAGCAAAGAAAAATACAATAACTTGTCATAGACTCCTATTCCATCTGTCATGCTTTTGATAGTCACAGAAACTAGTAGGTTATAAACTAAAGGCAGACTTATCAAATTTTTTTTGTTATTCCATTACAGAAAAATGGTATTTCAACTACAAAAAAGTGCCATAAAGTTCTAAGTTTTGAGTAAGTGAATAACTGCAGTTAATGAGAAAATGGTATAATTTTTACTTTGTTCCTAGGCTTTAAAACAAAATAGATTTGGTCCAGATCAAGCTTAAGGGTTTTGTGGTGCAAATTTTGCATGTCACTTTACACTTTTCCTTCCTTGACTCTAATTTCATAAGACTGAAAAAAACTACCCTGTCTTATGAAAACAGTGGTGCAATTAACATCTGTGCAGTACTTTGGGATCTTCTTATGAACAAGTCTATGAAAAGAAAGATGAGTATTTATACTCTTTCATATAAATAGAAATGGAACATGTACAAACCAGTCATTGCACCACTACAGTAACTGGGAAGAAGATTACCATTCTTAAATTTGGGTACTATTCTGCCTGCACTGTGACCTCTGTCTCTTCAATGATGGAGTCATCTTGACCTCTGGAGTAACATGTCCCAAAAAGCATTCCTCCTTTGTATAGTAAGATCAGAAAAATTTACTTTAAATAATACAAAAAAAAAAAAAAGTCTCAGATAAAAATGTGTTTCAAATATATTTAATGAAGATTTTCTAAAGTTTTTTGTTTTATTGTTAGTAGCTCTGCTTATTTATATGATTTCTGCAAAATTGCTTGCTACCACACAAAGATTAAACTGTGCTCATTATCATTAAAGAGGAATATATTTAAAGTGAATTTAGTTCGTCAGAGGCCTAATCAAACATTTGTACTCCATAACTGATTATTAAAAGCACAGGTTTGGTCACTAGGAAAGGGAGTATTTTCCAGTTTCTTGCATCTCTGTTCCACATATTCTTGTGTAGTCTTTGCTGCCTTCTCGCCTACTTTTATTTTACATTTAGAGACACCTAGTGGCTCAAGTCTGAGTTGCTCTGGAAAACAACAATGATCTCTCATTTTCAAACAGAGGTGGAATGTTTATAGATCTTATTTATCTCTTAATACACAGTACTCAAAACATTTGACTCGACAAAATAGAAAAAAATACTAAACCACAGAACAATATTCCATAGTATACAGGAAAAGTTTGAGACAACAAAAAATATTTTATCTCTTTTTTTCTCCATTTAAATAAACACCTGAAGAGTGAACATATCTAAGGCCTCTTTTTTAGATTACCACAGAAAAAAACTACGTTGAATTTTTTTCTTCAGAACATTCAGTTTTATTCATTTATGCACTAGATTGTTACTTTGACCTCTGTCTATCTTCCTAAACATAAATCTCAAACAGATGCCATTTTTCATCATTTCATGTGAGTTCATACACATTCAATTACCTCTCTGAATGGAGTGCTTGCACCTAGCTGGCTTACTTGGTGGTGGTGAAAAAGCCCTACATGGCAAAAAAAAAAGGCATCAGAATAAAGCAGCTACTAAGGAACTAAGTAAGGCTCAGTGATTCTTTCATCTGCAGTCTTAAATGAAAGACAAAAGAAAAGTGTTTCTAGGGAAACAGACTAACAGTTTTAGTTTCACTAGTCTATGATTTTGCACAATGTTTTTTCTAACCCTGTCAGATCTGATAATCTTATCTATGACTTAATCTACAACTAGTTACATATGCTGCAAATTTAATGCGCCTTTTCCTAATGCTTTCAAAAATTCTCCATTTCTGGGACACTCAATGATTACATTTAGTCTATACGAGCCCTGTACCCATAGCTTGAAACTTGTGCTTCTGCTCACTTCATCTGCCTTCATGAAAAGCCATGGAACCATAGCAGAAATCAAAAAGTAGGAGGTATATTTAGCTCATACATGTCTGTTTAATGAACTTATAGGAAGTGCTTAAAATTTCTAAAATGTCTGCAATAGCTCAACACTTTCTTTTTTTGGAAAAAAAAAACCACACCCAAACACACTTTATACTCTAAAGCCACATTAAATACATATCTACCAGAAACTCATATATTTCCCACCATCTTTGTGTAGAAGAACAGGATAGGTAATTGCTTTCTTATGGTTTCTCCTGTCTCACAAAAGTAAGAAGGAACTCCTAGAAACTAATATAACTGCCATAATTGCCTACATTATGTGGTTTTATAAGAGCAAGAATAGTGAAAAGGTGTGGCCATGGTGCTTGTTATGAGCAACTGTACAATTGGGATAACTGATACAAAAGTTCCTGTCTTTTTCCCTTAAAAATATAATTTTATTCCAAATTTGTTCTCAGAAACATACACAGCACGAAAACTAAACCCATTTTATACAGATAACCTTGCAATGCAAAAGTGTTGAGTAACTATAGCAAGCCTTTAAAAATATTTACGAGAAGGAAAAACCAATAAGGTTAGTTCTACGGGTTTAAAATTTAGTTAAACTGCAATTCAACAATCACATTTTTACATTCTGAGCAAAATTCATTAGTTAATAGGATTCGGTTTTCCTCCCTGTTTTCTCTTCACTCCCTCTAGCGTCTCAAAACGTATATTACAGTCCTTAATCATCACAATAAGTAAGAAAAAAACGTACTTATTACTCATTTTTAAATTAATGATATTCTAAAATTACCCAATTGCTGGACCTAGGAGCTACACCATTATTATCTTCTGGGGAAAAAAAAAAATCTCACTAAAGTACAGTTTGTATATCCAGTATGAAAGACATTAAGAGATTGAATTCTGTAGTAAGAAAAAATGTTTTGCTTTATTTCAAGAAGGTAACAAGTACAGGCTTCTCTCAACCTTTTCTCTGACAGCAATTTGTGAAATGGAATTTATTCTCATAAATTTAGTGGTTTAATCAACAGCATTCTTAAGTCCCCAGCAGTATATCCAATGGTGAGTACACCAATAGCTTATCTTTGCAAAATAATATTGCCATTGACATGAAATGTGACATTTTTCATCAATATTTCATCACATTCTACATAAGATAATACAATAAATTCTCAGTACTTGACAACTATCCTCTAATGTAATCTAAGCTAATGCTGTTTCATATTTCAGTATGTGACATATGTCAACAATGTTGTTAACTGCTGATTGCTCTTATTCATCTCATAAACATGTTAATTGAGACTAGATGAATATTTCAGTTTATTGAAATTACTTTTCTGCTCATTCAGATACAAAGGAAGAGAAGAAAGATCAAGAAATTAATTATTGGATTACAATAACCACAACTAACACTGAAATAACTACATGATCTAAATGGTTCTAAATTAGCAAGCCGACATTATTTTTAGCGAGAAATAGGGAAGTGCAGGTACCTACCCAATCCCAGATCACAAGAAACAGGCCCAACTTTTTAGATTGATAAAAGTTTTTCCAAACTTTTTCTAAAGTGCTTGTCATTAATAGATTTCACAGCTTTTCATAATGGAAGTAAATCACATTAAATTACAGGTGATGAAATTAGCTGCACAATGTCTCAAAGAAGATCCATACACATATCAGAATACAATATGGGATTTCTGAACTTTACACTAGATCAGCAAGTCAAAATAAACCACCTTGAACAAAAGAATCTGAAAAATACTGCAAAAAGCTTTACACAAATATTATTCAAGATATGGGAGTTTTGATTTTATTTGATTTTTAGGTAGGACCAGTGCTTTAAAAAAAACAAAACAAAACAACAACAAAAAAAAAAACAACCAAAAAAAGGATAGTTTGGGATGCTACCACATGCATCTTCGTTAAAACTTTGGTCATTTACAACTGATAAAAACCTATATATTTTTAAACACAATGCTTCTTATTGTAGAGACTGGAAATGAAACAATATCACTTGGGTTTTTTGGGACTAGTTCTTAATATCTAGAAATATAAGAAGTATAACAAACACATACAGCTTTTATAAAGAGTATTTTTCACGTACATCTGTCAACATATTTAAAATGGTATTAATGTGTGTAATGCATTTATGGAATTACTTTTTTTACCAAGAAAATAAATATGGTGTTTAAAAACAAAACAGAAATCACGCTATTTTGATATCCTCTCTGAGACTAAGAAGCAATTAATGTCTTTGGAGTGACCTTCCATTGTGTCAAATAGTGCCAAAACATATATGACAATTTCTTTTATGGAAATCATCGATACAGCAATGATTAAGGAGAGGCTGTCAAAATCATTTTTCAAGTTCACAGGCAGAATTCACATGAACTGGCAAAAAGCACAAGTTAGTTTATCTATTAGGTTACATGGTCTCATACAATTCCTTTCTTGATAAACATCTTTTGACTAAAAAACCAACCCAACAACATGAAACTGAGGTGCCAGTAAACACTATTGGCTTTAAAAGGCTAGTGTTCATCTTTTCTTGGGAAAAATAAGACACTATGTCTTTTAGAGTAAGCTAACATATAATCTTTTAGTTTTTACCATAAACAGCACCGAAAATATTTTTTAAGTTTCACCATATTTCATTCAGTGTTCTTCATTTGGCTTGAAACAATGTAATCAAACATTACCCTGTCTGTTAAAGTTCTATTTTCATCGTTTATACTTTACCCACAGAAAATCATTCATAAGGTGGGATGGTTTACGAACTTTTTAGTTATCTTACCTACAAAAGTGCTAAAACAAAAAGGCTGGGAAAATGGTCCAAACATTACAAACTTCATGTGTCTTTTTTTTTTTTTTTTTCCTCTTTTCTATTTATTCCTAAAATGTAGCTCACAGATGCAGACTATAACTATGTTAACAAATTTTAGAACATTTATCTCAAGGCAGATAAAATACCTCAGGGAAATATTCTCAGTGTAAATGTGAACTCAATGATACTATAATAAAAAAACTTTATACTTAGCTACCATATGTATAGAAAACACTGGGGAACTATGTGTACTATAAGAAACTTCCATTTCCACATCGTTAAAAATAATAATTTTGAGAAAATAATTTTATAGAATGATTCTCATAATTGCATTGTCAGCCCTGTATACTGCTTTACCTATTTCAGCAGTCAAAATGAACGCACTTGCATACTCTACCTCCAGCTCAGCTTAGCTCCTCCTAAGAATCTTTTGCACACCATAACTTCTTTGTGACTGTCAAATAGTTATAATAAAAAAACCCAACAAACCACTACTGAACAGGACACGACCCTTTTCTTTCTTACTGTATTCATTCATTACAGTGTATTTATTGATCCCAAACAGAAATACTTGAAGAACCTCACATCCTCAACAACATACCCTTCATACTCTGGAGTAGCCAGTTTGGTCGTTTACCAGCCTCTAGTGTGGACACCTGTAGCTGCTGCTGACCTGTGAGAAACAAAGCTCCGCCCTCGGAGCACCTGGTTGAGGTCTTCCAAACGCCAGCTTGCCACTAATCCACCTCGCCTTAGGAAAACCGCCGCTACTTGTTATCGCACGATCCCTTTACTCTTGGTAGGGGAAATATCTTCTTTTTTTTTTTTTTTTACTGTTCTTAAATTACGGCGGACATTTGAAAAGTTTCGCGTACTTCATCACCGAGGAGGGGCTATTTCTGAGGGTCGGCCTGGGCTCTGCTCTCGACTGCCCGTCTCAACCCAGGTTAGGTACGGCCCCGCCTGGGTCGGCAGAGCCGCGAGGGGCAGCAGAGGGGTAGGAGGGTAACTAGGGGAGCTGCTGTTACCCTGGAATTAGCGCCAAGGACTTTTCCTCTAGCCCGTTTCCCCTCGCGGTCTTGCCCTGAGCTCTCACTGCGCGAAGCCACGGCTCCAACCTTTGCTCTTGGCGGGTGCTGCCTGGCGCTGGCAGGGCAGCGGGCGGCCCGAGGCGCTGCCCTGGTGCCGGTCGCCGCGGCAGGATGAGGAGCGGCCGGTGGCGCGCCGCCGGGGCGGGAGCGCGAGCAGGGCTGGGTGGTGTAGCCGCTCCCGAGCGCAATAAAAACAGACCCAGTTCCCTCCCCCTTCTTTCAGCTGCTGCCGGCCGGTGCTGGTACTTCCCAGCTCGTGGTGCCTGGGAGCCGCTGAAGGTAAGAGGCTGTTCGGCTGGCTGATCAGCTCGGCTCCAGGTACAGCTCCCTCAACCGCCTTTTCCCACCGGTTCTTCTCCCTACAGGCTTCCAGCCTGGTGCCCGCCTCCCCGCGTCGAGCCAGCACGGCCGGCCTGGGGGCGTCGGTGGCAGCATCCGCGCTACCCCCGCGTTGGTGCCCTGGGAGCGGGTGTAGAGCCGCGGCCCGGCTCGCCCCTCGGCCAGAAGCTTCGGGCCGTTTGATGGACTGTCCTTATGCGTCCAGGACACGGGTCCGCGGCACTAATACTTAGCTTCCTCGGGAAAAACCACTGAGGGTGGGTTTGCCGTGGTCACGAGCTGTAGTGTTGAGTACCACCAAGTGAGCTCTTCTGATGGATGGTAAACCTTTTTGACTGGTAGCATTTGTTCTTTCTTAGTTGAGTAAATTTCGTCTAAGTTTCTGTGAGTTTTCTTTGATCTCCTTTACATTTATCAGTGATTCTCTTCAGGATATTTTAACTTTGGTATCTTGTGTTGGGTGTCTGAAACTCATGATTCCAAGATAATCAATTCCATGAATTGTCTTGGAGTGCACTTATTCACAGGACTTCTTGGGAAAAAGTAGAAAAGAGAGAATACATCAGAGCTCCAACTATTAGGTCATTGGGAAAATGCTTTTCTTAATATATCATGAAACTTGGGCGTATCAGTAGTGCCATGGGTATGGAATTATGAATCTTTGGGAATAGTTGTTGCAAAAATGACAGTTGAGATGTGCTGAAAAGGTTTGTGTTGGCTAGTAGGATTGACTCTGTTGCAAGAGTAGGTTTCTCATAAAAAAATGATCAGTGTTAAAATTAGAAGTTTACTGTAATGAAAACTACAGTCTATGCATTGCAATGCATTGACTCAGTTTTGGACTTTGATTCTGCTTCATAATAAACAATGTCTTTTCACTTAAACAGATTTAACTGTGTACATATAATAAATCCTTCCGAGTTGTTTACACTAAATAGTTCTGTGCCTTGTAGTGAAGAATACTGCATCGAGGCCTGTTGAGTAATTAAGAGTACTCTCAGAGATAAATGGAAAAATTAAGGAGCTCTTGTCAGTTTGGAAATCATCAGTATGATGCAATTGAGTACACCACTCATTAGTGATTGTTACATCACCATCCAAACCCCAAAGGCTGATGAAATGTTTTACTTGTTTTATTTCTAGCATCTGATTCCAATTTTGTTTGTTATTTAAACATTACAGAGTACAGTCTAGCTGAACCAAAAACATTACTTCTCTCACCAGCAGGGATTCCTTGTCTTAAATAAGTTCAAGGTCACTTGAGGAAGATAAAATGAGTGACTTAAAGCTCTGATGCGTATTTACTGCCTTTCAGTTTGAGATTTTCTTTCTTTTTATTTTTTTTAAATTTTTTTTAGGTTTAACATCTTTCATGTTAAAGCAGTGTACATTAGAATGAGTTTTGTAGGCATAATGATGGCTAGGTTATTACAAAAACTGATATTTCATAAAAATGAAAGTTGATCAAAGCTTTTGTGGAATACATGTGACTTTTGCTTGCATCTGTGGGGAGTCACGACACAAACTTAAAGTTAATTACTCTCTGCACTTTCCAAGTTATGTAGGCCATATACTTGGAGTTGATACCACCTTAGCAGATCCTTTGATTCGTCTGGTATTATGTTGGGATCATTGACTAAGGGACGTAAATGTGTCTACTCAAAAGACAATTTACAAGTAAGAAAATGTAGGGAGCTGTCTCCTTACTAGCATAAGGAAGCATTGTTTTCTCACATGGACTACTGCTTCTTTCAGTAAAAATAGGCATAACTTAATGTATGTAAAACTAAGATTAAACCCCGTCTTTAAGTCGGTAAAATGCAGTTTTGTATAAATTAAAGCTTATGTTCTGCAGAAACTGATGGTCCTTTTCTGTTGTGTGCTTTCCTGAAAAAAACTGACGGGAGAACGTCTTAAGACTTGAATTAAGGTCCATTTTCGCAGAGCATTTCACCATTTGAATACAAGTAACTTCACTGAAGACAGCTCAAGTGGTACTGTTTGTATGCTTAAGGCTTTGGAAGTGGCAAATAATTCACATATGTAGTTCTGGATAGCGCTTAAGTGACGCTTCATTTTCTGTAAACATTCAGGCACAATATTTCAGACTGTAAAACCAAATGCAGGTTTTTTTTTAAGACATATTTAATGACTGTAAATACACTTGCCTAATTAATTTGTTTTCCAAATAAACTTCGAACATATACAGGATCCTTGCTGTTTGTGATTCAAAACCATGTTAACTACCATGTTGCATGCATTGTTTATGTAACTTGTTTAAACTACTATTATGTCATTGACTATTGTAGATTTCAATGGCAGTGAAGTTTATATTTTTGCATGCATTTCTGATTTTTCTATTTCACAAAAGAGCATCTCATGCTTCCAGCAAGCTTAAAATAATGTAATAGTTTATGGAGTAAAGCAGATCACTTCAAGGAGGTGAAGATTATTCTATTGTGCCTTGTGACAGTGTATAAAGCACAAGTGTTTTGAGATGCTGATGTTTTCACTGCCCTGTTTTCTAGCTTGGGTGCAACATAAACTATTTTAATTAATATTGTGTCACCAAAAGGTTTTGAGATGGCCAATTGAATTCTGCCAAGATAGAGTCTTTTGATGAAAATGTATCTTTATTGATTGTAGAAGAAGAAGATCATTCTTAAAATGAAATCCTGAGAAAAATCATATCCCTCAGAGAAAATTTCTGAGTGGCAGGCTGAGATTAACATCATAAAATTGAATTTGTGCTGCAAACCTTTGATGTAATCGGCAGCTGGGAGATGGTGTTGCCCTTACTGTGCTCCTTCTGATTGTGGTGAATTATTGTGTGGAATGAAATAAGCGTTTCTTGTGTCACACGTTCAAGAAATACAAACAAGGTATTACTAGGTGGCTTGTGCTAGTTAAAATGGGTTGTATTGATTCCTGGTCCCACTCTCTTGCTCCCTTGGACTGCAAAAGTGGTACGTTCACACCCCAGGGAAGATCTAGGTGTCACTCAACAGTGACTTCTCCAGCTGATTAGGGTGCAGCTCTGGCAGGTCTCCAGGGAAGTCCTATTGCATCTGAAACTTGAAGTTCAGTGGTAGGGAGTCAGGGTCTGTGAGATGGAGCTGCAAAAAGCAGAGGAACAGGTGTGAAATATTGAGGATTCTGGCAGAATATACTAAAATATGTGGAAGTGGGACATGGGATAGAAATATTGATTACTGGAGTATTGTACTTATTGCATAGTTAGATATGTTAGCTAAAATATTTGAAATATAGAAATATTTTTGTTACTGTACCCACATAAAGTATATCCTGAATCTTAAAGGAGGTAGTTATTAATCTTCTTGTTCATATTTAGCATATCGTATTTGTTCTTAATTATCTTTTGAAAAATCTTACATCTTTCATTGTTTTACTTTTTCTTCCCCTTGTCTTTGTCATTTCTCTGGTTGCCATTCCCTTTTCGCTTAACTAGCCTCATATAGCTTCTCTTTCTCTACATCTCATACCCTGCCTTCTCACCTATAGCCTCTATAAGTCCAAGTATTTCTATTTCTTGTTAAGCATCTTTCTCAGCATTTTATTTCTCTTTCCTAGTTTATTCCATTGCTCACACCTACACAGTGCACATGTACCCTGCTGCTTCACAAATTGCAAAGTACTGTTGACCTGTGTTTTCAGTTTCATAGACACAACAGGCTTCTGAATAGCAGTTTATATAAACAGAGAATAAATGACCAGCAGTATTACCATCAATTTGGCACATCTGCAGGTTTGCAAAAACAGAACGATGTCACTTCTGTATCTTTAGATTTTGTACTTCAGATACTTTTATCAAGTATTTTGGAAAAATAATACACTTTGTAATTTATGCCTCTTAGATATATTTGCTATATATCTTGGATGATAGGTGTATAATAATTTTTTATTTTGGGAAAGGCTATGTCTTTACTAATTACCAGAACTAATATACAATATCTTTAAGGAATGTGACATTTACATTAACAAGTAAATTGAGGAAGTTTTGAGAACAATATAGAATTGATCCATAGACTGTAAGTTAAAGCTAATTTAAAGGAAAGTCAGTAGCTTTTTACTAACAGTTCAAGAAATATTGATAGACCTTTTATTTTCTCACCTAGACAGTAAGAGAGAATATGTCAGGTAAAGTCAAAGAATAGACAGGAATGGGAGCATGAGATAGGTTTGGAAGACACAAACCTTAGGAATTTGTCTTTAAAGCCTACCAGGCTTTGCCTAAAATTTGCTTCCTAACAGTTTACTACATTAATCCAGAGATGTGTGTACAGGGAACTTACATTGTTTTACTGGACCATCAAGTATATTGAAGCCTGTGCAAATAAAATTTTGCTAGACTGAGGAGTCATATACTCCTCTTATTAAAAACAATAATTGAAAGGTTTTGGATTTTTTTTGGGGGGAGAGGGGTTGGAGCATCTGTCCTGTTTTGTTGTTGGTTTGTTTGGGCTTTCAAAATATAAATATTTTTATTCCAATATAAACAGTTAAGTACTAGGAATCTCTTAATATTTTCAGTACTGTAAGTCAATTTCTGTATCTTTTTTGTTCTCACACTGATTGCCATACATCTAACAGGACTTTGAAAAAAAATGATCTTGAATTAATTGTTTAGGATGCATAGGAAACATGAAATAAACATGAATGTAAATTCAGAATTTTTTTTTTTCGTCAGGTAGACTGTTTCCTGTAGAGTGAACTTTTCTTGTATGAAATCTTTTCGCCTTCTATAAAGAAGCTATAAATTCCTGTTTGGTAGGTTTTATTATGGGCTATAACTATGACAAGGAGTTCTCTGTTACAACCAGTGTTTTATTATGTGATCTGTTTGAGATTACATCTCTGGGAAGTTCTGTTCCTAGTTTTGAGGACTTTGATGTATATGAGAACTAGTGAGTTATTAATTAATTTTTTTTAAAAAATCAGAGTATTTATCAACAAATGTGTTTATTGTAACTAGTTAATAGTTTAATATTGTTCAGACTGTTTCATACTGGAAAGCCTCCTTTTGTTTTTGAGTGAACTCTACATGTAAACGCAAATACTATCAGAGCTGCAGACTTGCGTGTGGGGAAAACAGGCCAGATTGTTCATGTCAAATCACTGTGAGCACATGTACATGCATGCATTCAAGACCTAAGCAATTCTTCCATTCTAACCTATATGTTTCCGAACCACCTGCCTTAGAATCATAGAATGGTAGGGATTGGAAGGGACCTTTAGAGATTATCTAGTCCAATCCGTCTGCCAAAGCAGATCCACCTAGATCAGGTCATGCAGGACTGCGTCCAGGTGGGTTTTGAAGAACACCAGAGGATTAAAATTTTTGATCTTGAGAAAATGCAGCATAGGGGTGTGTGCCTGAGGTTAAGCAGTAGTTATGTGACAGTGACTGGAAGGTCTGAGTTGAATCTAATAGTGAGACTAGCAAATTTTTATTTTTCTTTAAAGTTAATAGAGAAGGCAGAGTCAAGATATGCTTACTATATTGGCATTTGGGTTCTATGGGGAAAGCATATGTTGAATTATGATGACAATGTTTCTTTATAGTGTAATCTGATCTTTTTTTGTCTACTCAATTTGTGACCAGTGCCAGTCAAAAAAGCTGAGCAATGAGGAAAAGCCTTTGCATTAATATGTACTTAGGCGTTCAAGGTCAGAGCTCCTGCTCTCTGGTCCCTTAAAGCTTTTGACAGACTTTTAAATACCTCACAGCTTCTACATACTAAAAGGGGGTGTACTCACTTTATACTTCAGAACTGTACAAATAGTCTAAAGTTGCTATAGTAGTACAGCCAAAATCCTTGAAGCTATGCAATTTTGATAATTTTCAAAGTTAACAGTGGTTTGTGGTGTGCTTTCAGTGTGAAAAGTATTTATAGAACTAGAGACAGGATGGTAGAGATGTGACAAGTTAGTGGTGGGGTGAACTGGTATGATTTCACTAAGAATAATATTCTTCGTACAATCATGAGGGAGTTTTTTTGACAGAGTGATCATGAGGACAGGACAAGCAAAAAGGCTTATTAGGGATAAATGAGGAGTAGCACTCAAGAACTTGTTTTCAAGTGGAATTAAGGGTTAATACTGAAAATCAGACATGCTTGAGTGGGCAGTGCAGGAGGAATTTGACATGTACTGATAAGCTACATGCAGCTCAGATATGCCTTGGGCAATATTTGACTTTGTGGAAACACTTTTGTTTTTTTTTTTAAAGGAACTGTCTGATAAACATCTGTTGATTTTATTTTCTAAAGTTTATTGTAGATGCCCTCAGCATCTCTAAATAGCTTTGATAAAGCTAAAGAGAGTCGGACAAAATGTGGATATGTGCAGTATTCTAGGAATGTCATGGATTCTTACAAGCAAAGCTTTAATGCAAAATGCTTATCTTGTGCATTGAAACATCTTAATCCAAAAGAAAAGTTAACCAAGAAGCAAGACAAAGAAAGTTAAGGACTGTTATATTAACATGGAAGGTCATATTCCATCTGGCTTCTATTTCTCTTATGATTCATGGGTAATACAAAGGAATCAGTACAAAATGTTCTTGAAACATTATGGTTCCAGTTAATTATCTTACATAATAACTGTTTTGTCCGTAGTAGCAGCTGTTTAGTCATTCATGACCCTCATATATATCTAAAGCAAATGTGTGCAAATAGATCCTCTGTGCATCAGAAAATTCTACCAGTTTGTTTAAACTTCTGTTGATTGTCTTGGAATTCTCTTTTATTCAGTGCTTGCTCAGCAGTAAGTCTTCTACTTGATCTTGATTCTTCACTTCTTTTAGAAGAAAATATAATTTATGAGTTCATATTCAATATAGTACAAACCTGAATTCTGCTGCCTTACACTAATTGAACAGTCTCATGGCACAAATATAAATGACTTAATAGTATGCAAGAAAATGCATTTTAAAGACTCAGGATTTGTCTGACATTTTATCAAACTGTTAACTCAGCAGCTACCGTTTTATAAGCTGT
>WBNH01004185.1:740798-762703 GCA_013401255.1 Urocolius indicus | reverse complement strand
GGGGGGTGGCTCGGGGCGGGTGGGTGGGGTAAAACGAAAAAACAGCGATTTTTTCGGGGTTTTTTTTTTTTTTTTTTTTTTTTTTGCAGGGTGTTTTTCTTTCTCAAGCCGTCGGACTAGCAGCGATGGAAAGCCAGCAAAATTTCAGCCGCCTCCAAAGCCCGTCATTGTTGACAAGCAGAAGAAGAGGGAGGAGAGGAGGTAAGGGTTTGCCGCCAGGCTGGTAACTGTGTGAGCACCTCCTTGAACCTCCAACGCCTTATCGCACAAACAGTATTTGCAAAGTGCTACCAAAGATAATTTATGTAGAAATACGGGTCTTTTTTTTAAAAAAAGAAAACTCTTAAAGTACTGCGTTCTAGAGTTCCTGGAGGCAGAAAAACAAAGAAAAAGAAGCGCATCAGTAAAGATTGTTGCGAATCTGTGGTCAGTGTGTGAGGTCTGCAGCTGTTAAAGGCAGGCATCTTTTCAGCATGCCTCAAGCTGCCAGGGACATGGGTCCCATGTCTGCCTTTGGCTTAGACCTTGAGATCAGCTTGAAGTACGTACAATTACCCTGTGGAACAGAGCTTCAAAATGCATTCATTTTACATTTACCAAAGGGTGTATTCTCTTACAGGTTCTTGAGCCCTGAATTTATACCTCCCAGAGGGAGAACAGATCCTTTTAAATATTACATAGAAAGAAAGGACATGATACAGAGACGGAAAGTCTTCAACATCCCAGAGTTCTACGTTGGTCAGTAACCCCATGATGAACTTTCATCATTTCATTGATATTTGTGGTAGGGTGGGATGGTAAAAGATGTTTCATGACGTAGAATGTCATGAAACATAATAGCATCAAGTGTGTTAGATCAGCTCATATATTAGGACACAATGAAGTGGGCTCAACTTATGCTGGGGAGGTTTAGATTGGACATTAGGAAGAACTTTTTTGCTGAGAAGGTTATTAAGCGTTGGAACAGGCTGCCCAGGGAGGTGGTAGAGTCACCATCCCTCGAGATACTCAAAAGACACACAGGTGAGGTGCTGAGGGACATGCTTCACTTTAGTGATGGGCACGGTAGTGTGAAGGTAGTAGTATGACTCCAGCTTAAAGGTCTTCTTTAACTGTAATGAGTCTCTGTTTCTATATATACTACTTTGTATTTTAATTTTTATATTTCAGCCTTTCAACCTACTTACCTGTTTTTTTAAATCCTGACGCTTTAGTATATGGCTTATCAGTAAAGCTCAAGAAAGGAAAAATACATGAGATTTGTTCTATTCAGTTTGCACAACAAAGAGTAAAAGGTAAAGGTGAAGGTGTAAAGGTGAAGAAGCTTCGTAGTTAACCTGCAGAATTGATTCAAAACGTATTAATTCAGGGCAGATGGGCAGTTTAGTCTGTTTCTGAAACATTTTTATGGGAAATAAAAACTTTTTCAAAGTGTACTTCAATGCCTGGGCTTTGTTTGACTCATTTCCACATTTGGGTACGTATTTAATTGAGCACTGTGTGTAATTGGTTTTTGGCAGGCAGCATCCTGGCCGTTACCACTGCAGATCCGTATGCCAATGAGAAAGTCAACCGGTTTGTGGGCATCTGCATTCAAAGAGGAGGAAAAGGACTTGGTGCTACCTTTGTCCTTCGGAATGTTATTGAAGACCAAGGTGGGTTTTTAACTGTGATAATAGTGACAGAAATGGTACACACAAACTGTTGAAGTTGTATGTGACCGGCTATCTGGTGTAGAAATTTAGTCTGTGGAGAGACAGCAGTAGATAAAACTGTTGAGTCTATGTACATGGGGATGCTGCTGGTCTAAAGCTATTCCTAGTGGCACTGACATGCCGTGTATTTGAAGGGACGGAACTGCTTAGTAGTTTTATGTCTGTGTACTTAGTGATTTGTAGGTCTGTATTCTGAGACTGAATGAGATCCACTGTGGCTGTGCAGCTGACTGCTCTCCCTGTAAATGCTAGCCCAGTGTGAGCACTGGGTACGGGCATGAACTGGGGCTGTTTAACAAGCAACAGGTTAGCTGAGTTGTATAATAGACTCATGTTCTGGTGTATAGCAAAGTGGGGGCAAATGCTGAGTTTCTGAGAGCAAATTGTGTATAAGGGTGTCTCCTTATACACAAGGGGGTTTATATATGTATGTAGCAGACATTGTAACCAAAAGGGAATGAAGTTTAAAACCAGAGCTTACCTTCCTCAAAAAAAATCAAGCCGTTCAGTGTCTCTCAAGCCATTATCTTATCCAAGATTTGCCTGTTGCACACACAATGCCTGTACACACCACTGCACAGTGTAGTTCTCTGTGTAAGTAAAAAGCAGGTCTGGAGTAATACAGGGACGTATAACACCAAAGAAATACTAATTTGATGTTAGTATTTCTAATGAATTTGGTTCCTTACACCAGACTTCCTCTCTCTTAAGGTGTTGAAATACGTTATGAACTGTACAGTCCTCGAATCCAGGCCATAGAGGTTCTGAAGCTGGAAAAGAGACTGGATGAGCACCTGCTGTACCTGCGAGATGCCCTCCCTGAATATAGTACTTTTGACATGAATATGAAACCTGTCTCTTTTTTAGACCATGAAGAAATTCCCATCAACAAGGTAGGAGCTGTTTCAGATGGAAAGTGCCCTTTGGGCAACTTCCGTATCTGGATATCCTGGAAGGTCGTTAAAGAGCTCCTTGCTACATTAGTTACCAGAGTGACAAAAGTATATAAAATAAGGCAAAGCTTTATGCTATTTCTGTAGTGAAAGAATGTTGAGAAGATAAGTATATACTATCCTCAGTAGCTGAGTTAGAAGACATGCAGGGAGTAACAGCCTCCATTTGCCTGTACACAAGACTGCAGAGGAAAGCTTTTTTTACAGAAAGGTCATTTGAGAGTGGCAGGCGGCAGCAAAGAAGGCAAGATTAGAAGGGTGAGCTGAAATCCATGTCTTAGAGAAGATCCATAAGCCAGGAGATCCCATCAGTGTTGTCCAGTAACTCAGTAAATTACAGTGATCATTTCTCCCTTTCCCTGCCACTCTGCCTTTTTCCTTAATAAGGAACAGGGGCAGAACTACAGACAGTGAGTTAACTTCACTTTGTGTCAATAAATCCAAGACAATCAAAATGTTTTACAAGATGCTATGACAACAGTCACGTGGACATAAAAAAACTCCTTTTCTGACAACTATTTAAAGTAGCATTTCCTTAACATACTTAAAAATTGGTCTGCTTGCTCTTACACTTTCCTTCTGTTGGAGCAGCTGTTGTCTCACCTTTCCTAAGCTCACAATCAAAATTCTGATTATTATGTTGGTTTTTAATCTTTCACCCTAGGTGCAGGTACGAATGAAACCCAAACCATGGTCAAAACGGTGGGAAAGGCCACAATTCAATATAAAAGGAATAAAGTTTGAGCTGCCTGAAGGAAAAATGAAAGAAGCACAGAAGTGGAGCAAGCCCTGGCTAGAGTTCGATATGCTGCGAGAATACGATACTTCAGCCATAGAGGAGAAGATTTGGAAAGAAGTGAGTGAAGAGCTTAAGAAATAATGATGGCTTTTGCAGACTGGGCAGGACTGATAAAATTAAAAGTTACTTTGAATTTACTGTATGGATTATCCCTTGTCAAGTTTTGTATATACAGAGGCAAGACAGACAATAAAGTTAACCTTTCCAGCAATTTCAAAAGTGTACAGACTTCTGTGATTGAACACCAGTTCTGTGGCACAGAAAACAGCTAATCCTGTCTCTGAGGGGTGTGATGCTGCATTCACCCCCACTCCAGGAAGAAGCCTTGTTTTATAAACTGCAGTTAACAAGAGGGGTGTGCATCAGCCAGTCAAGGCAGCTGTCATTTCCTAATACTTCTCTCTTTACAGACTAGGTAACGGCCAGTTGTAGTAGGAGTAAGTAGTCATCAAGCCACTGCTCAACTCTTAACTTCAGAAATGGGCTGTAGCAGGGAGGTGGCCACGTCTGAGCCAATTGGAGTTAAGTGCTGCACAGTTTTCCACATTGAAGAAAAATTACCTGTTTCTGATAAGAATGCTACAAATGCTCCGAAATCAGTTTTGGAGAACTGAGCCAGTTTAAGCCAAAGCATGTAGTTTAGCATAAGGCTCACCATGAAGTGCTCACAGTGTCAGAGCAGGTTCTCAATACAAAGACATCTAGTTTTATAAAACTTTTTCTAAGCTCAAATGCTAACTGCTTTCCCATGCTTCGTGTCATTACAAGTCATTTTTCTTCCAGACAGAGATCTACAGAGCTCAGTGAGGGTAGTAACATCTGGTACATTTTCGTAACAGCACACAAGGCTGGTTGCTTCAGGGCAGACCTGTAGCTGGAGTGAAGCAAAAGATGAACAAGAGAAAAGCAATACATTATGAGCTTGTGGCAACTGCTGAGTAGCTGTTGCATTTCTGTTGGTATTCTGAGAAGAAAACAACAAACGTTTACCATTAGAGAACAGGATTTGTAACAACTCCTGAAGGCTGTGAAAGCTAACTGTGTCTGAGGGGATTTTTAAACACTTCTATTAACATTCTTGTTGCACGTTAAGGAATTGAATTGCAGGAGTCTCATTAACATGGCAAAATATTTATTTCCAAAATAATATTGTTTAAAAACTCCTCTTCTGTCTGTAACACTGAGCAAAGCTATTTACAATTAAAATATTTTACAAAAATATCTTTTCCACTTAAAAAAACCACACAGAAATCATAGGGTGTAAGTCTGCAAGAGGGAACTTCTAGGCCTAGGAGATTTTGGAGAAGCAGTCACAGGTAAACATACAGAGGCTGTAATATGCACTACAGTTTCTACAATAAAGCATCCTTGTTATTCTGTAACAATATTTCTTGCAAATAAAATCATAAAACATCAGAAGTCTAACAAGGGCAACAACATAAGGTTCAGCAGATCTTACAGGGAAGCAAGAGGAATATTTTCCTGGAGTTTCAGTTACTAGAACATCACTGAAGATGGTGAGAAGCACAAGACGTCTGCTACAAAAAGTTTGGCAAAGCAGGACGGTGTGACAACTCTGGGCACTCAAGTTCAATTGGTATCAAACACAAAACTCCCAACACAAACTCCACTACTTTTGCTCTTGTCCAGACATTCTCCTGGGCAGCAGAACCCGCATTCACTACCAATAAAGTCTCATAACTGCTGACCTACACACCAGCTTCCCTGGTTCTGTACCTGGTACAAACCCCTGCACTGCTACAAACTCTTTCCAAGCAATGACTTCACAAGGACCCCGCCAACAATCACTGCAGGCCGCAAGTTAGAAGAGCTCAGTGCCTGCTGAGTCAAAATGAGATACAGCAATTCACACTGCAAAAAGCTGGTCAAGCTGTCCAGCATCCAGCAATGATGCTGGACACTTTCTATCTATTCAGGAATCCTCCCAAAAAGGATAAATCAAGCATTGTCACACATTTAAGAAGGACTGAACCATCCCTTTACTTTGACAACTCTAATTTCTAAAAAGATGCTTCAACCGAAGCACAGACAGCAGGCAAACACCTAGGGGAAAAAACCCAAGTGTTTAACAATAAGACACTGCATCTTTGATTAGGCAGGATCCACTGATTAAATTTCGTATTAGAACTTTTAGTGTGAGTAGCAGGGTTGTTTCAGGAATACAAGTGTTGCTTCAAGATTTTCTACGTCCTGATCATGGATTTCAGATGTTCAAGTCCGTACTCTTCAATGAAGTCTTCAACAATACGCAGAGCTTTGACTTTTACCAGCAGGAGAAGAATTTCTTTTGTTTCATCACTATGGGATAAAAAAAATAAAAAGGAAAAATTTTCAAGAGCACCTGCCTTAAGCACACTTTATTAATTTTAAAGAGTCAGACATCTCTCCTTGGCCACTTCTCATTGGGTGACCTTGGGGACACTGATCACCAACAGTACCCAAAATCTAGTGCCTCGAACTATCACATGAAATTAGAACTGCAGAAGCGCTCTTTCACATTATGGACTTAACTCTTATGTGAGGAGAGCATCCTTCAAAGTGTCAAATACCCAAGTCTTAAAGAATTTGAGAAATACTTAACACGAAGCATTAGAGAAAGTGCCTGAATCCCACAGAAAGCTTTATCTATTACCTGTGGTTATTCCTGTGTAGCGTATGGGCACATTGCAGCAAGTGCTGGCAGAAGTTCCGTAATTCGGGAAGAGTTGATCCACTGTTAAGACCTTGGAACCATCTTTCTGGGAAGCATGCAACCACCTGTTCACACCAAGAGCATTTGGGAAAAAGTTTAAAAAGAAAAAAACCTTTCAATGTGACCAGGTCTGATCACTCTGACAGGGACTTTCCGGCAGGTCCAGTCATTATTAGTAGCACGTTTTATCTTTAAAACCAAGACTCATCATCAATACAATCAGTTAAGAACCTATAGACAACTATTTGCTCTAAAATGCTTTTAGGCACCAAAGTCATTAAAAAAGTATACATTTAAAAACTTTAAATATTGTTTAATGCATCCTGGGATGCATCAAGAAGAGTGTGGGCAGCAGGTCAAGGGAGGTTCTCCTTCCCTTCTACTCTGCCCTGGTGAGGCCACATTTGGAACATGGTGTCCAGTTCTGGGCTCCCCAGCTCAAGAGGGACAGGTAACTGCTGGAGAGAGTCCAGCACAGGGCCACCAAGATGATCAGGGGACTGGAACATGTCTCTGATGAGGAAAGGCTGTGTGACCTAGACAAGGTTGACAGGGGACCTTATCAACACTTGCAAATACCTAAAGGACAGGTGTCAAAAGGATGGGGCCAGTCATTTTATTCTGTAGTACACTGACAGGACAAGAGGTAACATGCATAAGATGTGTCATGGTTTAGCAAGGAGCTGCTTTTGCTTGGTAACAGGGGGAGCAGGTTGCAGTGAAGACCCGGTAAAAAGTTTTTGGACTCTCCCCCGGCTCCTGGGTTCAGACCCACCCCCCCCCAGTCCAGCTGGGCCAATCTGGCACCTCTGCGATCACTATTTGGGGATGGGAATTTGAAGTACTTGGCAGGAGGTGGAAGGGTGGTANAGACAAACGGCAGAAGCTATCAGGAACAGACTGACTGAAACCCCCACTCCCTGCCTCCCTGAGCTGTTCAGAGGGGGAGGAGATATAGACATGGGATCAGGGCTCTGAGCTCGGGAAGAGGGGAAGGGATGGGGGGAGGTGGTCTTAGAGGGCTCGTTGTACGCTTCATCATTGTACCACTCTGTGGTGTTTTCTGTTGGTTATGTTTTGGGGGTTTATGGTTATGTTTTAGTTGGTGTTGGATTAAATTATTTTCTGTTTTCTTCCCCAAGCCGAGTAGCCTGGTTTGTTTTGTCCTGCATCTTAAGCAGCAATTAAGCCCTCCCTGCCCTTTGGCAATTCTCAGGTTTTTGGTACTTGAGGGTAATCATGGTCTTTTGTTCCCTGATGGGCCTAAACCATGACAAGATGAAATACAGGAAGTTCCCGTAGAACATGAGGAGAAAATTCTTTGCTGTGAGGGTGCCCTGGCACAGGCTGCCCAGGGAGGGTATGGAGTCTCCTTCTCAGGAGGTTCCCAAACCCGACACATTTCTGTGCCCCCGGATGGAGAAGAATGTGCTTTAGCACAGGGCTGGACTGATGACCTCTGAAGGTCCCTTCCAGCCCCAACTATTCTGTGATTCTGTTTAATTTTTTTCTTTTTAAGAATACTCCATCTTCCGTTTCAACTCCTTACTTAAAAAAAAAAAAAAAAGCTTTTAGCATACACCCTTTTCCAGTGGACATGTTCTTTTTTACCTTACTACACTTCTCTATATTATCCGGCCCTTGTGGTGTGTTTGTGAGGTTCAGAAGAAGGTAGCGATTCAGCAGCTTGCTCAGTCCCAAATCCTGGACTGTATCTTCTTGTACAATCCCATCCCAAAGAAGAACATTGGAGAGCAGCTGTAGTAACAAAGAAACACAGAATATGTACACTGGGTGGCTGGAGGTATTCTAAAACACAGTATTAAAAGATTTATGTAAGGCAAAAGATAGTAGTATGTCCATCTAATTTCAGTACTTAAAATCCAAGACTCACACTCTCCAAACTGGCAGCCACTAATAAGTTGGATATAGTAAATAACCTCATCAAGTAGAATAATTAACTTCATATGTGCACATAGACATAGGAACACATCCAACTCTCTAGGATTTTTGACAGAAGGCTGCTCCACACCACAACAACAGAAAGTCTATGCAGGGCTGGGCATCATGAATAGCACGGAATATTGACTGGGTTTTTAATAGGACTTGATGCAGCCAAATCAATCCCACCTTTACTGAGAATCCACACCTACTACTATAGGAAACATATCTTAAGTAGGAACTGTATGTATCACAGGCATTTAGAAATTTCCAACTAACCACCTCAAAAATAAAACTACACTGATGTGGTTATATGAACAGTTATATTCTACAACATGCATTAACGTAACTAATGCCATTTCTTAAGGCAAATAGCCATTTTCTGTGACCAAGCTGGTCACATATTAGCCCTCTTTCCCCTCATTATCAGACCATGAAGGTCTTGTGCACCAAGTAAACAAATCAAATGGATTCTTTCTTCCCCTCTCTATCAGCCTCAAAATTCCTGGGCATCAGGTTGACTATTCCCCACCGTACGAGCCTTGAAAGTCCCAGACACCCATCCTGGGTGATCCCGTTGGTGGTGATGCCCTGGCACAGAACAGAGAAGTGTAAGACCACAGAGCGCACTGCCTATAAAATCCAGCGGTTACATGTCTGAAGGAGAACTTGCACTGCAAAGTAATTTTTCACTGAAATTAATTTCAAGGAAAAAACACAGCTGTATTTTTCCTACCTTAACAGCTGACCAAAACCGCCTGTCTTGAAATTTTGAACATAGTGATGACTTGTCTTCCATGGTGCTGGTCATGGAAAGAAGATAAAAAAAGTTTAAGTAAGTATGTTTGCTTGTTTGTTTGCTTTTAAGAGAAGGCAAATAGACAATTGATCTCTTAGATTCTGATGAATGTTAATTCTGGATTTCTTTCAGCAGTGACACTACAGCCAGAGTAAAGATCTAAAGAAACAGATGTCTATTTGAACCCAATTGTAATACAACAATGAAATAATTCCTAATAAATTTACCACTAGGAAACACTTGTGTCTACATTTCATGGACTCAGATCAAAGCAGCACTGCTTACAGCCAGGCATCCTACATCAGCTTTAGCAAAGCTTCTCTCCTAGCTGTATCTTAACCCCTCATCTCCCAGACTCCTACTCATTCCCATTTTTTAAATAGTGTCCAGTACTAGGCACCAACAATACAAACTCTATTTTAGGAGTGACAGGAGGAATTGGGGTACACGTACACATGACACCAGGCCACATAAAGTAACAGGAGGCTCTCACACAGAAGCTAAAACCATAGACTCTGTATGTTGAAAAGCTTTTGGTTACAAGAGAAAAAAAGCATTGAGTTAATGTGAGTTACCCTTATTAGAAAAGGATCGTAAACAGGAATAAGGCTTCGTAACCTTTCCTATAAGCCAAACAGCAGAAGGCATGTTGGTTCTGTTATCTGTTAGACATCTACAGTATTTCATCTACCTCTGGGGCAGAAAGGTTGAGAAATTAAAAAAAAAAAAGTCTGTAAGACCCCCCAGAGTCAGCTTACCTTTTAGGATAGAGAGGAATAAAGACATCTTCCTCTACAGACTTCTTCATTCTTAAGACAATCATGTTCATCAAATCCTATTATAAAAGAATTATTAATGTGCCCTCACAAGAAAATCTTCCATTTGTAACAACTTCAATAGTTATTTTGTGCAACTAGAAGTGTGACATGTTAAAGATAAGTAAACTTGTCACTTTTATTTAATACACCCTGAAACCATGAATATATTAAAAACTGTAGACAAGTCACAGTTGTAATTATCTGTGAACCTAGAGGACTTTTTTAAACATGAAGTAATTTTCCCCAAGTGAGGTGCTTTTTTCATGTTACTCCGCAAGGCAGCAGCACAACTGTACAGATTAACAGCACAATAAAGTTATGCATATAGGATCTGCATTAAAAGCTATGAAATTCTATCTAGAGTATTTTAAACTATTATCATAACTATGATAATATGCATTTTTAGGCAATGTTTGATAATATGACAAATTGCCACCTAGATTTTTAAAAAGCCTTGCACTATAACATCCAAGTGCCCATGGGAGCACACATGCAAAACACATGCAGTGGATGAAGGTCCCCATTCTCAAACACCACTGGAGCTTTTACCTCTTTTGCTTGACTGCGGTCACTTTTGGAAAGGACTCGTTTCTCAAAGATGTTATTGCAAAGCCGTACGAGGTTCTTTGTTTGTGAAGTAGATAAAGGATCCCACACACTCTTTACAAATACTGAAAACAAGAATAGGAATTTCTTTTATTCACAAGACGCAAGTAGTTATCCGCTCTATTTCTAAGGCATTACGATGTAACAGAAGTAAACATCTAAACAAAGTAAGTCTCTCACAAGAATCTTAAAGAGAGGCTACCTTGCCCTTACTCTGTGGAACAGCATAATCCCTACACCTTGGAGCACCACTATGTAACTAACTTTTGATAGTTATCACTTATTTAAGGTTTGATTGCCTAGCTGCTGTGAATGTTTTCATGACCATCTTACTATACCTGTAATTTTGGGAAGAATAGTTTTTTCAATCACTCTAGGTAAAACTTCTCCATCAGAATCATCAGCTCTTTTTGATCCAGATATGTTTTTGGCATCACTGAATTCTTCTATAGCTCTGAACCAGGGCATCTCTTCCAACTCTGGAAAATTCTGCTGAAAAATCATTCCTGTTAGTTGTTCTCCAGGTCAGGGTTAAAAGAAAAGCTCCATCCAACATCACATATTCCCACTTAGTTTTAGATCCACCACTGAATGGGCCAAAACAGCCAATTAGGAAAACTACATTTAAAGCTAGAATTTAAAAGGGTGAGATTGTTACAGTGTCTTCAAATAACAGAAGAATTCTTTTACAGGAAGAGTTGCAAAAGCAGCTAGATGTAAAAGGGAAGGAGAGAGCCAAGAAGACTGTAACTACGTGCCTCAGTTTTTAAGACCAGCACATGTATCATATTTCTATTCATTTATAATGCACTATGCTATGTATAGGGGGAAAAAATCATTTTCATATTAATACACAATACACAAACAATTTTTGACCAAAAAAATAAGTCAGCTGATGCACCTACCTCAAGAGGATTCCAATTTATTAACTGAAGTCTGATCAATGGATTTAGTAGCTTAGGCAGGCAGAAACTGATATAAGCATCACAGTAAGAGTCAGGAAACTTCTCTTTCCATTCCTGGAATTTCAACAGGATTTTTCTGATGTCACAAAAATCTGCATGTACATCTTCAAAGATTTTCCTACTATCCTGTAAAATGTTATCTACGGATAATATTCATTGGGAATAAAAAGAAACACCACAGAACTTATTTGAGGCATAAGCTAAACAGTTCATGCATCTATAACACGTTAAGAAATATTTGCTAATTGTATTTGTCATTTATCTTTGACACACCTGACTGTGAAACTACAGTTTCATTGAAGCCGGTTTTCCCACTCCCTGGAAAACCCAGTTTCGGAAGAAAGTACTGTCTGAACACCAAAAAACTGCAAGTTTCATCATTATCTATTCCACAGATTTATACAACCACTGTGGTTCAGACTTTATCCCACAGTGACAAAATTTCAGACACGAAAACCCTTCTGCTGTTATCTAAAGGTATTATACCTTTCCTTGTTCCTCTCAGTCCATTCCTTCAAGATAATTAAAAGCACCAACTTTCAACTCACTTTTCAGAAAACAAATTAATTACTCAAAACAGGTTGTAATATTTCATTGAGTACTGTCAGATCAGCTTTGGCACACTCTAAAAGAGCTTAACTTCACTACCATGTAACTCATACCAGAATAAATTGATACTTATTCTCATAACTCGTTAGTCACCACTGTCTGAATCCACTTATTTCTTACAGTGTGTAACTAAGTAACTCAAATGGAATATTTCTTCACCTTGTATGAAAGAAAAAAAAATCATTAAAAAAATATAAAGAGAGTAGGACATCACAGTAAGATTGTCACCAACCTTTGCTCTTCTGGAACTCATTCACCTCTGTCAGAGTCAGCTCGTCATCACTCGACATGCCTTCGTGGTGATCAGTTTCTCCTGAACGCTCTCTCGCTTGCTGTCTGCAAGTCCTGTATTTGGTACAGAGCTCAGATTAGTTATCCTCCCCAGAAGGAAGCTTAATGAAAAGTGATCTGACTTCAAAGAACATACTAAAAAGCAAGTTGCAAGAGCAACAGCCTAAGGGAACACCATCAAGGACAAACAGTAACTCTGTTACCACAATGACACAGAAATTGTGGAAGAAGGGGCTTTGGGAACTGTGTTAGAGCAACATGTCTGATCCCCTCTATGAACCTCGCAATAACCTTCACTCCATTCTCATTGATGAGGCTAACAACTCATCCCACCTGGAACACTAAATATCTATCATGGTATGGGACACTAGCAGTTTTAATGTGCTGAGGTCTCAGTCTTTGACATCTCAGTTCTGGACCACTTGTGCAGCAACCCACATAAAAATGTGACAGCACCTAAGCAGCAGTTGAGCTCAAACTATTACCATGACACCAAGAATCACAACAGACTGCAAAATCAATAGCTTGTATCTCTGCCACAGGAAAACGATACACGATTTCAAAACGATATGGCACAAACGCTTCTAAACAGACATTTACATCACTTAGCATCTGAGCTTAACTGCTTCAAGTAAAAGGTTTTAATTTACTATTTTTCACCCATAAAAGTTTCTGAAATTCTTGCTGCTTCAAACTGCACTTATGAGTCAAAGCACTAATGCTACTGAAAAAGCTCGGGGGGAGGATAAAAATCAGCAGCTGTGTCTGAACACTGTACTATCCAAAATGTAGTATCTGGCCTACACTGATAGCAGGGGAGGGTCTAGAGGTTGCCTTGTTTCGCTGGCCACCAGCAGCACCCCAGCAGTAACAATATTGTCTGACTTTTTTGCTACCTAATACAATAATACCAAAATGTATTTCTATACAAAGTCATAATTTCATTTATTACGACAGGGCAGAAAAAGCTTCTGTCATATAGTTCTGTAAATAGTCTCACTAAGACTTGTTCATTACAAGAACAGGATCTATTAGCATTCAGATTCAAACCAACATGGAAGTCACCTACGTGTTACTGATAAGTACTTTGCATTTTGGAAAGCAAATATCTGGTTTTTGTACAATGTCATTTAGTAATCCCACATGTTTACATTCATCACTGCATAGATGACAAAAATACAGTGTGTGATACTTTTACCACAGTTAAGTGTACATATACATAATACCTACCTTCTATGTTCACACATTTCCAGAAGCTGTGTCTTCTCAGCCCCTTCAAATCCACCATTAGTCGGTCTGTCATTCCCACCTATCGTAAGACAGAAACAGCCAAAAATAAAATGGTGTGATTTTTAAGTTCCTATTTCTGTTTTTCTTCATTTGGAAAAGAGACAAAGAAAAATAAAATCTCTTGAGCAAAACTAACTGCATATAGTCGGATGTGGTTGTTCCCTTGTAGCCACTGATGAAAAGGTGAGTATGATGACTCTACAGTCAATATTCACTGCTTCCCAATCGCAGAAGAGAACGCTAGTACCTTACACAGTAGGTTCTTCGCAGTGTAAAGGTAAGTGCAGGGATCTACCTTCATCTGTACGTCAAAAACTAAGCCATATCATAATTTGGAATAACTTCCAAGATTTGGTTCCAACACTGTAATGGAAGTTCAATCTCTGATTTAACTCTGTTCACAGAATCATCAAATTGTTTGGTTAGAAAAGACCTTTAACATCATCAAGTCCAGCCACTAACCTAACACTGCCAAAGACTATGTGGCTTCCTGATGTCTCTTGCTGTCTGAGTGGTGTCTGACTGTGTGACTCCTTACTCCTACTCTGATTCCTGAGGCTAACACAGAAGTAAAAATTAGAAGCATTTTCTAATTGGGCCATTCACTCTTCACTGGCTGGTAAGTGCACATCGTGGCGAAAAAAAAAGGGTACTACTACTGAAGCATTATGTAAGAAAAAGCAGCCTTTCCACTATATTAAATACAAGTAGGACCACAAGAAACAAAAGTGCTGCTAAACATGCAAGTACAGTCTTACTTGTAGTGACCTGGAAGTAAATCATTTTTATGGTAACTACTATTATTGCACTACCCTTTTCTCCTTAGCAGCTGCTGTTAGTCTGCTACACTATTTTACAAATCATACAAGCTGTTAGCTTTCTCTAATCAGCAGTTTATCCTGTGCAGTGACAAGACTGAACCCATATGATTAGTAGCTACTGAAAACCGGTGCATCTGGCCTCCATCTGTTCCCAGCAGCCCCAAGCATATTGCTCATAGCTTTGCCTAAACAGTTTTAAAGGCTTACAAATAATACATTGGCATGAAACAAAACAGGATGAGAAAATTGTAAGTTTTTCCTACAGTGACTGAATACCACCATTTTTAGGTAAAACTTTCTTTCTTCATCCCCTTCCCTTCACGTGTTCCCTTCTAATTTGAAATCTCCATTCCGAGAAGGCACATAGCCTTAAAGATACTCTCACGTAAAGGCAACAATGCCAAATAAACATCCTTTTCATATATTCACAAAGTTGCACAGAAAGCAAGCCTTCTCCAACTTAGGACTTACTGGAAAACTGACCTTGATCCAAAATGAATAACTAAGAATCTACAAAGTACTTGGTCACATCATGTTCCCTGTTAAACCGGAGAAAAATCAGTATCGTGAGTGTTACTGAGGTAAGGATTTCAGTTGAGGTATAGTGCAACACACCAACTGAAAATAGGAAGGGGAAAGGAAAATAAAAAGGTGAAAATTAAAAACTTGATCCAAAAAGCAACTGTGTATTTCTGCTCAGAGTAACTAGTTCAATAACAAAAAAACTTCTAACTTCATACTAACTTGTCATGTGTCGAATATAAGCCGATTCGTTTTTCAGTTCCTCTTGCCTTCGTTTCGACACTCTTGTGGCTTGTTGCTGAAGAAGCACATGTACAGCCAATTCTAGCTCATTAATGTATTTCAGCTGAAATGAAGTAAACAGCAATCAGGTTTTCAATTAATTATCATCCCCAAAGAATGAACAAACAGTAGTTTTCCTGGGTTTTCAGTATAGCCATGAAATTTAAAAAAAAGCATCACAGGTTGAATAGTAAATTCCTGGCCACTGGAGTTTTCAGGCTTTTTTTGTAAGGCTCAAAAACCATCAACTAAATGACAGTTGTTCATCACAGAAATACCCAAGATCTCATACAGAAGGGTTTAACAGGACACTATTGGTGCACAGTTTGCTTGGGAGCCACTGGCCACTAAACAAGATTTATTTATTAACTACCTATTTTTTTTCCTCTTTAAAGTTACATAATGAAACTCACAACTGCAATGCAATTAAGTGACAATTTGGTATCATCGTCAGAGGTTAAGAGCAGGTTACTTCCACTGAGGCCAAACTTTAGGTGGCTCCTCCCCTTCTACCAGCCTTCATCTTTTTAAATACACAGTTTGGAGTTCAGAAGACAGATGCTGCTGATAACATAGACAAATTCTCACACGGCTCTGCTAACTCGAGCCCATTTCAAATCTAACACAAAATCCTTACTAACTGCCACGCAACCTTGAGTAAAGGCATTACAAGAAATCCCAAAAGTGAACTTAAGCATCATCTCTCATTCAACTTCAGTGCCCTCTGTTTACTAGACCTGCAGAAAACTCCCTCCAATTACCCTTTGTTTGCATCCAATGCAATGTAGAATGTAGTGAGACTGTATGTCAGTATCCCATCTCAACTTGATCATCACTTTAGGTCAGGGTGAGGGTGGGTTTTTAACTGATTTTTAACTGAGTGTTTTCCCTCATCATTTCCAAATTAAAACCCCACAAAATGCAGCTCTGTCATATGAAAAAAAGAAGAAGAGGAAAACAGACGTACTTTTTCATTCAAACAGTCTATCAAGTTTTCTACATATGTTTTCATGGCCCTGTAGAATTTGTAATTCAGAGCTGCATCTGAAGACTTCTCTAACTCCTGCACAGTCATCTTTGAACTCTCAATGTCCTCCATATATTTTTCATACTCCCTCTGATGGGCACGGTGCACATCTTGTAATGATGTTATCCTAAAAAAAAAGAAGAAAATCAGACAATTAAAACTATTTCCAAGTTAATAATTGATACATACCAAAATAATTTTCCAATTATAATCATATACAAAAATCTTTGCTTGTGCTAATAGTAGTATTGCACTTGAGCTAAGAAGCATTGAAAGATTTATCCATGCCAACATTTGCAGAACCATGGGGTATGCATCATACCTGGGAGACTCAAATGTCACTAGTCTTGAAAGCACCACTGACATTTTACCTAGAACCCTCAATATATTATGTTTCCCAAAAGCATAAAAAAGCAAATGTCGTGGTACCACATTAAATAGATTTTACCCGACTTCATCCGGGGAAAACTACAGCTTACATCAGCGTGTCCATGTTAGTGTAAATTGTGTGGACAGCAGTACCTATAAGCATCCACCATGTGCTCGTTACTAAATACAAATGAACTGAGGACTCTAGCTACCTGAGGGGATAAAACCCAGGAACCTATGTCTACAGTTGTCTACTACTAGGTAGGTAGCACAAGAACAACTACATGTATTACAACTCTGCTTCCTCTTTTCCTCCCACCCCCTTTCTCTCCTTACGTATCTCAAGCGATTGTTCAGCTTGAGCAAGTCTGTAAGAGAACCAAAAACCAGACTTACTTCACTTCCTTGGAGCAGTAAACACTGTTATTAGCACTAAACCAAGATATTCCTGTCTATTGTGCTAAAAAAAAAAAAAGTTTTTAAAAAAGCTATTTCAGCATTTAGCATGTTAAACACATCTATAAAGTCTACAACAAACACGTTCCCCCTTCCATTCTTGCTGTTCTCCAGACAGGTTTCCCACTCTTGATAGCTTTAGTCTCATTGTTTTTCTTTGATTCTGTACATCAATTCCTACTTCATTTAATTTGTTCCTTTCAGGTGATTGCAGCAAAGCAAGCATACAATTCCATAAAAAATATTTAGTCCCGTTTATTTGCAATTCTTTAAACAAGCAGGTCAATGACAGTCTGTACAAAGCAAAGCATATGCAGAGAGAGTTCGGCGCAAGTCCATAGTGTATATTTATGTTTCAGTTGTATAATGTTACTTCTCTAAACTTATCTGAACAGTTGCTTCACGGTGATCTGAGAGATGACAGGGGATGGCTTACCTTAGCATGCCTGACCCCAGCTGTCCTTCTCACACACCCTCTAGCAGGTTCCCACTTCCACCCCAGGACACTTCAGCTGCCTATACAACAGCTGTTGAACTGCTAAAGAAAAGTCACAGCCTGGCACACTACAAAAATAAAAAAAAAAAGAAGGCAGGTCCTAATTTGCCTAAATAGGCTGCAGAGAATTTGCTGCTTTAGTAAATAACGAGTTCTTTTTGCGGCTGGTGTAAGAACCAACTAAGGAGGGATGGGATTGCCAGCTCCATCTGCCCTGGTTAACATTTTGCTTGCTTGCTGTGCCAACACAACATTGCTCCATCGCTCCTCTCAAGAACTAGCAAGCACGAAAAGCTGCTGTCATTTAAAAGAAGTTATTTCCTCAAGACCTAGTTGGTAAGACGCTCCTAAAAATTCCAGACACTCCCCTGCAACAAAGCATTTTGTCATACTTTGCTGGACACAATCACAGGTATATTACACATGAAACAACCACCCAAAAATCCTCCAGTGATCTAGAAAAACATTATGACTCCAAAGCTGTCATCTCTCATTCTGAGACAAAACCTCAGACAACTCACAAGTTAAATTCCCTAGAGCAGGATTTACCTTTCAGTGAGTCGCTTCTTCACAATTTCCAAGTTCACAGGTGGTAGAGAACCGGAAGGATCAAACTTTGGTTTAGCTGGCTGAGATCTATGCAGGGAAGCATCATCGTAAGTTTCCTACAAGAATGTTGTTAAGTTTTAATACATCAGTGACACAAGTCTTCCCTCAACAAAATGTATCATTCAAATACCATGGCACATGACATAAACATATATATTTCAGTTAATCAAATTAAGTACAGAAAATGTTGTGCAGAAAAGTACAACGTAAAAGCAAAGAAAACTGAAAGTATAAAAAAATTGTGCTGTACAAAAGCATATAGTGCATACACATATAAACAGCAACCATTAATGCTTGTATAATTAATTAATCTGTAATTGGGTGTACACTTCAGTTACTGTCCTGGTCTGAAAATATCAATAGCTTTCAGTAATGCAAAATGCTTGTACACTGATAGCTGAGATACTGCTAGTATCAAGATTCTAGATATAAAATGTAAAAAATAAACTACAGCAACTGATGATAATATCTAATTTTAGTCACACGTTGCTTTAAAAAAACCCATTTGAATATATTTATGATAAATTATTTGGCACTCAGTCATTAAATATTCTATTTTCTCATCGTAACTTTCCTACTTCCTTCTCCCTCAATATGTCAGAATGCTACCTTCTGACAAAGTCAGTGGGGCTAAAAGACAGATTTTTCACTCTCAACTCAAGAATGCGTCCACTGAATTCCACTGAAATGAAAAGACACTTTGCATTCTGAAGTAGAAAATGGTATATTAAAATCTAGCCAAAGCACAATCAGTTGAAGCAATCACATCCGCAACTCACAAGGTCTGCTACTAGAAATTGTTGCAGTTTCCTGAACAGCTGAAATAAACAGTTTCCCAGAATGATTACGAAAACCTGAGAACAACAATTGTATTAGATTTTAACTTCAGCAGCTGAGAGAGATAACTTGCTCCCAGTCCTGTAACTCCTCCTGTGCGAGGTAGAAATTTCTACAATTTTCTGTTCTGACAATGAACTGGCTACCCCAATCACCTCAACTCTGGACCGCTCTGATCCAGAGTAGGTGATTTAAGCCAGAAACAAAAATTGCAGCTCATCAGAAGATACACGGTTTATTTTTGCCAATTATTTACCAGAAAAAGAGACGACAGAATTCTGCTGAACTGTGAATTCTCACAGGGCCACCCAACAGAAATTTAGCAGAACGGAATAATTTTTGGTTTGTGACTTTTAAACATTTCCATCATCTGCACCTTCTTGCTTTCAAGATCCCTTGCACGGCATCAAAGAAAAATCAGGGTTCAGAATTTTAGTCTCTGCTTCTCAGTCTTTCATTACATATGGGTATCTGCCTTTGAGGCAGACAATACCCTGATTCTGATCAGCTGGACAGGTATTACAGATTTTCATATCACCTTCCCATATTTTTACATAATATTTTCCTTGAAGAATCAGGGTATAGCTTCCCAAAATCCTTTCTAATGAGAGAAAATGAAGGAGTTATGACAGTATTCCAGACAAGTTCTCTTGCCTATGAGCAAAATGCAGCTTTCAGTGGTTAGGAAAGCATGTGTCACCTGAGAGAGTTTAATGGCTTTCTTTATTTGCTGTTCTTCCCACTTGATTTGTGCTTCATCTTCACTTGATTCATCACTCGCAGACACTAAAAGTTAAAACAATCGTGATTAGGTACAACTACATCCTTTTTCTCTTTCCTCTAAATCAACAATGGCTCTCCCAACCACAGTTGGGAAGTGATACATATAAAAAAAAGGCAGATAAAAAACCTGCAGATGGAGGACAACCAAACTGAAAGGCAAGGAAGCCTTGGAAATGGCTTGTGGTACTTATATAATTCACACCAATACTAATTTCCCCATCATAATGTTTCTCAGACAACTACTCCTGCACTAGGAGCTGCACAAACATCTCTGGTTTAAGTCTCAAAGCAAAGCTGTGTATAGTACATATAACTAAGAGTGTAAGTACAAACTATAACACAGGGAGTCACACTATACACAGAAAATCATCGACTATACAAAAATCTACACTCTACTNAAAGGCAAGGAAGCCTTGGAAATGGCTTGTGGTACTTATATAATTCACGCCAATACTAATTTCCCCATCATAATGTTTCTCAGACAACTACTCCTGCACTAGGAGCTGAACAAACATCTCCATTTATGTCTCAAAGCAAAGCTGTGTATAGTATATGTAACTAAGTGTAAGTACAGACTACAACACAAGGGAGTCACACTATACACAGAAAATCATCGACTATTCAAAAATCTACACTCTACTATAGACACAAAAATATCTCATTTGCATTATTTAGAATTACAGAATCAGCGCCAGTTCTGTATTGTTCATAAACTTTATTCAAATAAAGGAAACCAACATCTATAAGCAGCTGTAAGAGGATGCAAGCAATGGAAAGGGCAGAAATGCTTTGCATGAAATAGGTTTGTTTACTTCAAAAGGACTGAGTTGTTGTGGGGTTTTTCCTTTTTCAAGAACAATCATAATGTCAATGCAGGGAGAGCCCTCAAAAGACCAAACCACAAGCAGCAGCCAGGATTTACAGCAATTTTATTTACATTAGATGCTTTACCTCCTACAAGTCTTCTTTTTGCAGTCAACAAGGACAAAAAGTAATCTTTTCAAGTGTTTGAGAGCATCCTGCACCATTGTTTTGGTGAGATCTGAAGCAGGGTAACATCCCAGATAACTGTACAGCTGACACTTGGGGTTTTTTTTGCCAAACCTGAGGAGCAGAGCCTTACACTGAGCTAACTCTTTACTGGTGAAGCTCCACATTCTTCCAGACTTCAGTAAAACAAAGCCACAACTACTGGGAGAAATGACACAAACTCACCCATGTGTTCTGCCATCCTCTGCCTAAGAGTTCTCCTTTTAGGAACAAAACTGAGATTCTTCGTATCAAATTCATCTTCACTCTCTAAGTCGCTGCCTTCTCCTCTCTGAGAGACCTGATGAGTGTCTGAAACATCCAGTGGAAGATAATCAGCCTGTGTCCTGGCTAAGTGACGTTTCCTCCGAGCAGCCTCAACACCAGCTGCACTGGGGACATGACCTGCATTGAAGAGGAAGAAAATCTAAGCAAATAACTAAAAGTAACATTCTGTATCATTCCTGTGCTGGTTTGCACTGAGATTGAGTTGATTTTTCTAATATCTGTTTTTCTGTTTTGGATCTGTGCTGAAAACAGTGTTGATAATACAGGGATGCTTTCAGTATTGCTGAGTAGTATTAAAAAATACCCAGGTAACTAACCTGGTGATAAATCCTTCCTTCTCTGCGGAGAGCTAGATTTATTTTCAGAGCCTGAGCTGTTGTAGTCCTCACTTAGTGAAGAATAATTTTCATCCTCCTTCTCCTCGTCTTCTTCATCAGTCCCTTTAGTGCTGCCAGTTCTAGGCTCCAATGGGCAGATTTCTGGTTTGGGGAAAAAAAGGCAATATTCACGATTTCGGTTTCAGCTGATGTTCCATAAGTAGTTACTAGCAATTGTTAACACCTTTCTGCAACAAAGACGGGTTGACTGTTTACCTCCACTAGTCATCAAAACATGTCAAATTTTCCAAAACTCCAAGACAGTAATTTACATGCCAGCTCTTGTCTCAAAGTATCTGTGATAGTCCAAGACTAGCATGTCCTTCTGAGACACGGGGCACATTTATATGCACAAAAGCAACAATACAAGCTCCCAGATGACAGCTGATTAACATCTTGACAGATCACAGAATGTTTGGATTCATCCCTCTTGACTTTATAAGCGCTATTTAGAAAGCAATTATTTTGATACACAACGGGGACATTAAACTATTATTTATAATAATTCTT